>JAABOM020078549.1:0-77914 GCA_011800125.2 Solanum clarkiae | reverse complement strand
TGTGCACAACGTGTAATACAAATGACCAGCTGATCAGTGGTAAATCTATATCGGGATTGGCCCTCGCTAGGCTTTTCCTTTAACCCCTTAGGCTAACCCCCATGATAGGGTCAACCCTAGCTAGGTGATTCTTCCACCCCTTAGGTTACCACCCATCAATAAGCAATATATTTTACCTTTTAATTACCTTTGAGATAATTCTTTTGGTAGTCATAGTATTGGAGTTGTAGCACTATAGATGTTGCATGTGACATTTAAATAAGCATACAAGATAATATGGCAATGAAAAGAGTACGTTACACAAATAATAAAATGCGTAGGAGATGAAAAACTCGTGAACTTTATTTAGCAACAAGAACCCATGTAACTTGGTATCTACATATGTATGCAGGTTTGAAGATGACTATGTATGAGAGCATATGAACATGTGAAAGAGCAGAGACATGGTTAATAGTTGTGTTGGAGTTGGTAAGTGTCTTTATGTGCCAATGAGGGATCTATGTTTCATGCCAAATAATATGAAATCAAGTAGCCTTACATACCTCATTGTACGACCTTGCTATTACCTTGAGATAACCTTCCCTTCCTCTAAATATTTATCTACAATATAGTAGGTGATAAAAATAGCATTAACAGCCAATAGATACCTCTTCGCAGCCCAATCTCAAAAAAATAACATGTGGGTAACAAGCATATAATTATAAACCTGAGCTTATTTTTTCAACCTTTCCGCCTCTAATCGTATTGTAAAATACACATTCTCATGTACATATCATGTGCAGCTTGGTTTAGTGCCATAACAGTCTTACAATAGCTCACAAATTACAACACATAACAATTCTACACAACATACAAATAGGCAGCATAACATTACATCCCTTCGCTACATTTCAACGTCGATAATTCCAAATCTGTTCCAACTTTAACCAAACAGTCCCCACCATATATACACATAAAAATAGTCTTAAGATAGTGAAAAATAGTTTTAAAGTATATGGAGAACGTGAAACAATAATATCCAATTATCAGCCCACAAGTTCTTATTAAGAGCACACTTACAATATCGCACAACAACTCATTTTTGTGGACTGTAACAATGATGCAACATCCTTGTCATATCACTAAAAAAATAAAACTTGCTAAAAACATAAACTTTACTTCATAGTCCATCCAACCAAGAAGGGAAAAGTCTCTTAATCAACAAGAAAAGTGCACAACAATCCTTTGGATATATACTGTCAAAATATTTCAGCATAAACGTAATCAACCTAGTCTCTTGTTTTTCATAAGAAAACCATACTAAACACGTAAGTATTCTTGCTTATCTTTACCCTCAAGGTGTAGGGCTTCTCCAAGAACCCTAAAAGTCTCTTGGGGCTACATGTAAAGTCAAGAAAGAGTTCAGAGAGAACTTGGAAAAACAATCTGATTTTTTTGTTCAAGTTAAATAACTGGAGTGAGATGCTTATAAGTCCCTTTTAAAAGAGCATATGGCTGGCATACTTTTCCATTATAAGCCTCATTTTATCAAGTGATTGATGCACCATTTTCCCCTTTAATTTTGGCCTTGAGGGGCTCCAAATTGATGGGCCTTTGCTGCCCATTTTTCCTCTTTCTCTTAGTTAGTTTGAGCCTAAATTATCAAAGAAATTGTGATGTCTTTGGGATTTTTTTATATCCTTCTTGGGCTGAAAACATAGTCCGTTTATGATGCTAAAACATGGGCTAAAGTTAAGCCCTTAACACGGACTTTATTCATAATCGGACTTGGACAGATTCGACGTCAGGGCTTCGTCTCCATCTAGCTAGCAAATTTAAGCTAAGCAAGTAGGTGATTCACTTGCTAGCTTCCTAAGTCCTACAAGCACCTCACTTCTCTCACTTTATTTAAGGCCGCGATCTCCTTAATTTGGCTTAAAACCTGTATACACTCGACCCTCCTAAGCGTTAGACGTACATATCGCCCTCTAATGTGAGATTCAAGAACTTATAAAAATAGGTGCTAATTTGACCAAGCCATATCATGTTTCATGTGCATAGGAGTAGTACATGCAAGGTGTGGGGTGTTTCATCCTCACCCCTTTAGGAACATTCGTCCTCGAATATTGGCATAATTAGATAGTTTAACCATGTTCAATGCAATAAACATTCAAACATATGTACCTATTAAGGCCCCCAAATTCTGCAAGTTGCACTTCCTCCTTAGCTTCAAATAAGTTAGGGTATGTTGATTTCATTATGTCCTCAATCTCCCATGTTGTCTCTTCTACCTGTTGGTTCCTCTAAAGTACTTTCACTGAAGCTATTTCTTTATTCCTTAGCTTTTTAACTTGACGATCTAGAATAGCAACAGGTACCTCTTCATAGGTGGGATCTTGTGTAACTTGCACATCTTCAATAGGAGTGATACGGGATGGGTCACCTATGCATTTTCGAAGCATTGAGACATAGAAAACTAGATGAACCATCGAAAGCTCTTGTGGTAGCTCTAATTCATATGCAACCTACCCAAACTTCTTAATAATTTTATATGGCCCTATGTAACATGGGCTCTGTTTTTCTTTCTTACCAAATCTCATAACCCTTTTCATTAGAGATGCCTTTAAGAATACCCAATCCTCTGCTAAAAATTCTAGTCCTCTTCTTCTAGCATCCGCATATGATTTGTGACGACTTTGAGATATTTCTAGCCATTGTTTTATTACCCTAACTTTTTCCATGGCTTATTGCACTAGATCTTGCCCAAGCAAGGTGGTTTCACCAACTTCAAACCATCCAATTGGCGACCTCTATTTCATTCCATATAAAGCTTCATAAAGTGCCATCTTGATACTTGAGTTGTAGATATATAGGCAAATTCAATAAGTGGCAAATGGTCCACCCAACTACCTTTAAAGTCCAATGGACAAGCTTGCAACATATCTTCAAGTGTTTGAATAGTTCATTCTGCTTGACCGTCTATCTGAGGGTAGAAAGCTATACTCAAATTTACTTGTGTCCCTAAACTTCTTTTGAAGGACTTCCAAAACTTCACAGTGAATTGAGCTCCTTGATCAGATATAACTGAGATTTGGACCCTATGTAGCCTAACTGTCTCTTTGAGGTATAATTTGGCGTATTCTTCAACTGTACAAGCACTTCTAACTGGCTCAATTGGGAGTTCTACCTGAAGAGAATGATGAGCGATGAGTTAATGTTTAGAAAAGGTCTGCTTCATCTTTACTAGCAGAGTTGAAAGAAAAGCAAGACCAAGATCTTGTCATACTTCAATTGAAGGAGGTTGTCCACATATAAAAAGTGATGGCCTTTCCAAGAGGGGGAGATGGAGTGTTGAGGTACTAGAGTAGATTGTGAGTTCCAGATGCTGATGGTGTTTGATATAAGATCATGGTTGAAGCCCATGGCTCTAGATATTCCATTCATTCTTGCTCTAGAAAGATGTATCACGACATGAGTGAAGTCTATTGGTGGAGTGGAACAAAGAGGAATATTGTAGTGTTTGTTTCCAAATACCCGAATAGCCAATAAGTTAGAGTTGAGCATCAAAGACCATGTGGATTGGGACAGAACATTGAGATTCCTGAATAGAAGTAGGAGATGATCAACATGGACTTCATCACTGGTCAATCGAGGTCTCGGAAGCAACATGATTCAATATGGGTGATCTTGGATAGGATGACCAAATAGGCTCACTTCTTAGAAGTTAAGACAACACTGTCATGACCCAAGCCTAGGGCCTAAACCTGACACGACGAATGGGAACCTGAAAGGACCCCAAGCAATCATCTTAGCATATCATTTACACATCCTTGATTGCGAAAGCTATTAAAAAACAAAAAGAGAGTAAAAATAAGGATAAAGGGACTAAGGGAAGTTTTACATAACCATAGACAAACAAAAGTCAAGAACATAGCATAATTACATCACTTGTCCAACAACACCTCTAAACATAGACACGAGCGGGGGCCAAGACTCTCTCTAAGCTTACCCTCATAATAGCAAGAGTTCAACATATGAAATAACATAAGCAAAAGTAGTAAAGCGAGTGTCCCCTAAACTTGAGGACTTACTAAAGCTTATCTTGAAAATAACACAACTAGCCACTTGGAGGATGATCCTGAGGAGCTTCGGTTCCTATATGGTAACATCATGTAGGCATAGAGTATGCATTAGTATGTTCGAATGTACTAAGTATGTAGGATGCAATACAACAAAAGATAGGCAACATAGTTAAAATGTATAATCATAAGCAATGGATAGTACATTAATAACATGGCATGCACGATAAATGCTTGAAGTAAAACATGCTTATATAGAATATATTACATGTGTAGGAAGATACCATCATCATAGACCAAGCAAACTAGTACTTGGAATCTAAGGCATGCCACCTCCTTGGAAGGCGATTGAAGTATCAATCTCTCAATTGGTAGTACGGGCATATCAGCCCCCGATAAGGCGATTGAGGTATTTACCACTCAACATGGTAGTATGGGCTTACCACTCCCCGACAAGGTGATTGAAGTATATACCCCTCAACATGGTAGAACGGGCATAACACCCCCCAAAAAGGCAATAGAGGTATCTACCCCTCAACATAGTAGTACAAGCTTACCAACCCCTGAAAAGTCAATCGAAGTACATAGCCCTCAATATGTTAGTAGGGGCATAGCACCCCCGAAAAGGTGGTGGAGGCATATCACCCCCTCAATAAGGTGTGGTCAACTTGCAATACCATATATACTTTTCATGAATTCATCACATATATACATTCCTTTCATCATTATAAAGTCACTTGACTCATAAGCGATACAATAGATCATCAGCAACTCAAGAATCTATAACTGGACATTTTATCAATCACTTAGTGGGTTTTCACGACCCAAACCTAGGGCCTAGACGTGAGTAGCGAATGGGGAACCCAAAGGAACCCCAAAATAAGTCTCATAACATATAATCACACATCCTTGGTCGCGGAAGCTGATAGTTCATCATAAGAAACATAAACAAGGGAAAATTGGGAATATGGGAGAGAGACTTACATTTAACTAGCTTGAATATCATAAGTAAGTCAAAGCTCAAGCATAATTCATATCTTGTCAAACATCACCTCCAACACAAGACTTACCGAGAGCAAAGACAAGTAATCAGGCTCACCCTCATAGTCAAAGTATACGAAAAAGAAAAGATAGTCTTTAATACATAGCATAAGAACATAGATATTGACCTCGGACATAATGACTGACCAACTAACTTGTGTGGAAGACACTAGCTACTCGGAGGATGATGATGACCGAATGGAGCTCTGGTTCCTACATAGTAACATCATGTAGGCATAGAGTATGTGTTAGTATGTTTGAATGTACTAAGTATGTAGGATGCAATGCAACAAGAGATAAGCAACATAATCGAAATGCATAAACATAGACAATGGATAACATAGTAACGATATGACATATATGAATGATGCTTAAAGTAAGATCATGCTTATATAAATAATAATACATAAGTAGAAGGAGACCATCATCATAGACCAAGTAACTAGTGCTTAGAATCCATGGTTTTACACCCTATTGGAGGGTGATCAAGGTGGATGAACATCACACCTTTTGTCAAGGTGGCCAAGGTATCAACCCCTTAACAATGTTTAATGGATATCCCACACTCCATTTAGGTGGTCAAGGCATCAACCCCTTGCCAGTTAATGGATATCACCCCTATCCAATTAAGTGGTCAAGGTGTCAACCCTTTACCGGATATTGGATGTCACACCGTCCAATTAGGTGATCAAGGTATCAACCCCTTAACAATGGTTGATGGACATCACACCCTCCACCAAGGAGGTCATCTTATAATAACGTAGAATACTTCTCATAAACATAACTCATATAAACATTAATTTCATCATCATAAAGTCATTCAACTTAGAAGACATGCTTTAGACTTCAATTCCTGAAGAAACCACACCCATACATTTTATCAAATACTTAGAGGGTGTGTAATGCTAGTTTAAAATCATGCGATTCAAGATTGAAATCATTCTAGTAAATTATATGCAAAAGCTTCAATAGATACTTGATAACACCCTCCAGCAATAGGCATCAAAACCCTTCACCAAACCTTTCGATAGATCTCGGATTTATAGCTAAAAATATGGTAAAATAGTCACAATTTCATAAGCTCAAACATAGTGTGTAGTGATTTTCTTGCGGTGCTTACACCTCTCGCCTATTGAAGTTCTGTTCAAAAACCTCATCCGAGAACTTGTATAGAGAAGGATTTCCCGTGGTGCAGCAGTTCTTCTATACCAACTTAGCTGCCCGGCGCTGCTATTGGCATAACAACCGGTACACCAAATCAACTTTAAATCATGCAGTTTGTAAGAAAATGAAGTTTGGGCATCATGAGTGAAAGGAACCTATGAAAGAAGTCCATATACCGTAGCTTTGGAGAATCCTTGAAAGAGATTGGAGATGGAGACTTGAAGCTTGAATGAAATCCTTAAGATTGGTCTTGAGTTTACGGACTTGAATTTAGGGTGCAATATGAGTCTGCATTTGAGAGGATATTGGGGAATATTAAGTATGATATGAGGGTGAAATAAGGCTAAGTATAGGTACTTTCACGCATGGGGTGGACTTACACCCAAGACTTAAAAATCCTGAACCAAAAACTAAAACTAGACCATTCTTAACACAAGTGCATGTCACCCAGGGAACGAGGAAATAGTTTTGGAAATTGCATTTTGAAATTTACAACTTTTGCTACGGTTTCTCTAGATTTCGAGTTAGACCCATTTCCCACTCAATTTCGCCCCCTGAGAAAGAATAGGAAGTTAAATTTTTGAAATAATGAATGAATTTCAGATATATCGAAATTACGATTCTTGACATTTCCGAGGCATATTTTCGAGCACTTTTGGGGATGTTTCAATATCTCCCCATTGGGAACTTTCGTCGCTGATTGTCAAAGAAATGCACAAGAGAAGAGTAATCATGAGGAGATCAACCCCCCCAAAAAATACAACAATATACTTTAAAAAACCATTTTAAAATCTCAACATAAGTGTCAAAATGGTCATGAAGTTGTTAACATAAACATTAGTGCATGCAATGACATAGGGGCTGAAATAAAAGACTTGGAATCATAGAAATGGACATGACATATTATCATCAGCTTGAATAGAAAGGAAGAGATACAAATATTACTTCTCCATGCTCGCACTGGCACGTCGAGAGACGCATACGAATTGACGACTCCACCAAAAAGGACCGTGGTGAATACCACATTATTATTAGTTAACTCCTCCACTTATCTATCCACTCCTTCACCGGGACCTTTTCCAGAGTAATCTTATCCTCTACATAACCCACCATCTCAAAGAGTTCTATAGCACTAGAGCCACGAACACATCTCCTCAACCTAGAAACATGAAGAACCGAACAAACCATAAGCATATCCCTAGTCAAATCCCATCCACATGCAACCTTACCAACTTCCTCTACACTCTAAAAGGACTCATAACCATAAACTCATTTGTCAACCTTAACCACACCTATTCCACTTCTTTCCACGAACCACTATCTCCCTCTTGGGAGACAACCTCCGTTCTACCACCTTTCCACGCAAAACATCCAACTCTAATAAGGCGGAATCAAGGCCTCACTTAAACTAGACCTCCTCAACAAAAAAAGCTTTGGAACCACCAAGAACACTATACTACCATTCTCAACTTCCCCCAACCTAACATCCAATCTAACTAACCGATGGAACTCACAAGTCTCCTTCTTGCCAACATTATCCATACACACTAGGCTACTTAGAGCACCAACCACAACACTAGCCTTGTCGGAGTAACTAATGCACACTCATACCATAATCCTTAAGGAGCTCTAATCACGTCCTTGTTAGCCACCATTCACACTCGTCATATTAAACAAATAACCTCTCATTTCCCAAGACTTGCAACACTACCCCCTAAATGATTCACAAGCTCTAAATAAATCAATACTTCGTTACTAGAGGTCACCACAAACATGCTAAGGTAGGGTTGCAAGACCCTATTCATGAAACTCATAATCACAACTGATGCATAAGCCAACCAAACAACTCCACCAATATTAATAATGCTCACTCCTACTCTAAAAATACACTTAGGGATATCACCTACCCTTATCCTCAATTGGTGACAACACCCGAACCAAAGATCAATCTTAGTGAAGTGACTAACCTATTATAGTTGACCAAACAAATCGATGACCCCAAAGCATCATATTACAACCTTAAAGGTTCGACATTCATCGGAACATGCTATACAAGTAGTCCAAAGTATTCTAAGACCTCCAACAGATCAAGCTAAGTTCATCCAAGATCACAAGACAAGACTTCTATGTAATAAGACCATGGGGTAACCCTTAGAGATCAATTGAACCTTAAGACAAGAATGGACCTACCTCTTTTGCTACCACTTGACAACCCCCTACTCGAAGATGGGTTCATTAGGGAGTCGGAATCTAACTCTACAGGTCCTACCACCAAAAAAGAAACAACACGCATGCAACTATTCCATTCCAAGTATAACATCATAATTCACCACACCAACTCCAACAAATCACAAGGCAAGATCTAATGCAAGATGATCATGGAATAACGCTTATGGACTTTCTAGCAACAAAAAAGAATAAAGAAAGAGACAATTGCAAATCGGCCCCAATAATGTACACACATCTAAGTTAAGGAAACTTCAACATACCGGTAGCAACATTGGGCACCCCATCTACCTCTTGCCTCCTTTGAAAAGCATAGAACCAATTATGTCATGGAGAAACCCCTTGACTAACTTCACCACCCTTACCCTTGTTGCGCTTACGAGGACAATCATTCATGTTATGATCCATCTCCCTACATCTATAACAAGCATCGGTACCTCTCAAGCATGGGTCATCATGGCATCTACCATACCTTTGGCGTCTAGCATAAGGCACCATAACACTTCTTTCCTTAGGACCTCATAACTTTCCTTTGAAACCGACCCTCTTAGCCTCCTTACCCCTCTTCTTCCTCATGTTTTCTTCCTCCAATTGTTCGGCATAAGTCATCAAATAGGACAAATCCATGTCGCCAATTAACGTAGTAAACTGGCATTCCTCACTCACCAAGTCCTAGACACCTATCACAAATTTATTCATCCTAGTCCTTGCATCATACACCAATTGAGGAGCATAGTTCAAAAGTTAAGTCAACTTTAGGGTATACTCCCTCACACTCATAGCACCTTGTTTCAAGTTCATGAACTCCACCAATTTAGCTTCCCTAAGCTTATGTGGGAAGAACCGATTGAGAAAGGCTACCTTGAACTCCTCCCATAGAACCATGTTACCATTTCCCTTCTCCCCCTTCCATTGATGATACCATATTTAGGTTATCGCTTTGAGTTAGCATGCTACCAACTCTGCCTTTTCATTCGGCCCAACACCCATGATAGTAAAAATCTTATAGACCTCATCAATGAACTCTTGTGAATATTCATCTATCTTTGACGCATAAAACACCGGAGGATTCATCCTCATGAAGTCCCTTATCCTAGCTCTTGGGGTTGTAGCATGAGGGGCTTGGGCGCCTTGGTTGACTTGGTTGGCCAGAACTTCAGCAAGCATAGTGAGAGCATCCAGGAGCTCACCATTGGTAGGTTGCTCCTCGGGAGTTTTGTCCCTTCTTCCAATAGTGTTAGGTGTAGCATAGAAAAGAAAAATCATTAGGGAGAAAAACTTACTCCAATTCTATGGCAGTACTTAGAACATAAAGATGGGAAACATTTCCTAAAATATCTCATAGCCTACTACTCATATTTGTAGTGTGTAACACAACCATGAATAAGACTCTAATTGACGCGGTGTGCTGGACTCCGAGGACCTAACAACCTAGTGCTCTGACACCACCTTTGTCATGACCCAAGCCTAGGGCCTAGATGTGACCGGCGAATGGGGCACCCGAAAGAACCCCAAACAAGCCTCATAGCATATCATCACACATCCTTGGTCGCAGAAGAAAGATAGTTCATCATATGAAACATAAACAAGGGGAGATTAGGACTATAGGAGAGAGATTTATATTTAAATAGCTTGAATATCATAAGTGAGTCAAAGCACAATCATAATACATACCATGTCCAACAACACCTCTAACATAAAATGTAGCGGGGCCCAAGACAAGCAACCATGCTCACCCTCATAGTCAAAGTATACCAAAAGGCAAATATAATCTTTAATACATAATATACAAAACATAGATATTGCCCTTGGACATGAGGACACACCAACTAGCTTGAATGGAAGCCACTAGCCACGTAGAAGAGGATGATGAAAAAATAGAGCTTCACTTCATACAGGGAACCATCATGCAGGCATAGAGTATGTGTTAGTAAGTTTGAATATACTAAGCATGTAAGATGCAATGCAGCAAGAGATAGGCAGCATAATCAAAATGCATAAACATAGACAATGGTTAGCACAGTAACGATATGACATGTATGAATGATGCTTGAAGTAAAATCATGCTTATATAAATCATAATACATAGGTAGAAGGAGACCATCATCACAGACCAAGCAACTAGTGCTTAGAACATAAGGTTTGGCACCCCCTTAGAGGGTGATCAAGGTATATACCCCTTAATCGGTAGATGAACATCATAACTTCATCAAGGTGGCCAAGGTATCAACCCCTCTACAATGGTTAATGGAAATCCCACCTCCATTTAGATTGTCAAGGCATCAACCTATTGTCAGTTAATGGACATCATACCCTCCAATTAGGTGGTCACGGTATCAATCCTTTACTGGTTAATGGACATCACACCCTCCACCAACCGGTCATCTTATAATAACATAGATACTTCTTATATAAATAACTCATATAAATATTAATTTCATCATCATGAAGTCATTTAACTTATAAGACATGCTTTGGACCTTTAATTCATCAAGAAACCACACTCAAACATTTTGTCAAAACACTTAGATGAAGTGTAATGATAGTGTAAAACCATGAGATTCAACAGTGAAATCTTGCTAGTATATTCAGTCCATAAGCTTCAATATATACTTGGTAACACCCTCAAGCAATAGACATCAGAACCCTTCCCCAAACCTTTCAATATATCTTAGATTAATAGCTCAAAACATGATAAAACAATCACAATTTCATAAGCTCAAATATAGTGTGCAGTGATTTTCATTATGATCAAGACCTATGAATAAATCAACTTTAAATCATATAATTTGTAAAGAAAGCAATCTTGGGAATCATGTGTGAAAGGAACTCATGAAAGAGACTCACATACCTTAGCTTTGGAGAACCCTTGAAAGAGATTGGAGATGGAGACTTGAAGCTTGAATGAATTCCTTGAACAAATCTTTAAGATTGGTCTTGAGTTTAGGGACTTAAATTTAGGTTGAAATATGAGTCTGAGTGTTGAGAGGATATTGGGAAATATTGAGGATGATATATGGGTGAAATAAGGTATAGGTATTTTCATGCATGGGCGAGTTATGCCCAAGACTTAAAAGTCTTGGACCAAAAAATAAAACTAGACCATTTTAAACACATGTACGCATCGCCCAAGGAGTGCAAAAATAGTTCAGGAGTTTTGCTAGGATTGCTCTAAATTTCGGGTTAGACCTATTTTCCACTAAATTTTTCCCCTGAATAAGGATATGAAGTCGAATTTCTTAAATAACAAATGAATTGTTAGATATATAAAAATTGCGATTTCGGGCATTTTAGAGGCATATTTTGGGCACTTTTCGGGTCGTTTCATGGGTATTTAATGGTAGTTCAAAATCATGCAATTCAAGAGTGAAATCATGTGAGAAAACTTAATGTAAATCAACTTAGCAACACTTGGTAATACCGTTATAGAAGATACATTGAAACCCCTCTTCAAATCACATCATAGATCATAGATTCATAGCTGAAAGCATGCTTAAATAGTCAACATTTTATGGAACCCCAACATAATTCATAATCAAATTCATAATAAGAAATACCCATAGATAAATCAACTTGAAATGTGCAATTTACCCAAAAAGGAAGGTTGGGCACCAAGGGTGAAAGGACACAATAGTTGAAACCCACATACCTCAATTTAGAGATTTCCTTGATTAAGATTTAAATAAGAGCTTGAAGCTTGAATGAATTTCTTGATATCCGAAATGAGTTTGGGACACTTGATTTGTGATGAAATATTTGACTAAGTATTAGAGAGGGTTTTTGGAATGTCTTGAATGATATGAGGCTGAAAAATGACTAAGCATAGATGTTTTTATGCATAGGAAGGTTTAGGCCCAAGACCCTAAGGCATTGGACAGAAACAAGAAAGCTGGAAAAAAATACACAGGTCCGCGCCCTGGCCGCGTTGCGCCAAGGGCTTGGATCCTTACTTTTTTTTTCATAATTTTTGGAATTTTTTTTGCTACAGTTGCTCTAAAATCAGGTTTATACCCATTTTCCACTCAATTTTTCCTCATGATTACGAATATGAAATTATAATTTCGATATCACTCACGAATTTTGAGATATATGGAAATTACAGATATGGGTATTTCTAAGGCACTTTGTGGGGTGTTCCAATATCTCCCCCTTGGAACTTTCGTCCCTGAATACCAAAGGAATATATATAAGAGACATGAATGCATGCAAATGACATAAGGACAGAAACCTAAGACTTGAAATCACATAAAGGACTTAAAATTAGTACCTTAGGCTTAGTAGAATGGAAGAGATAGGGATATCGCTTTTGGGTATACACCTCGGCTTCTCATATAGCACTCTAAATTGTTGGTTTCTCCAAAGATCCTTAACGGAAGAACCATCCTTGTTCCTCAACCTCTTCAGTTGTCTATCCAAAATTTCTATCGGAACCTCTTCATAAGTCAATTATCTTGAACAAAACCCACCACATCTAGAGGCACAATAGCACTTGGGTCACTCACACACTTCCTCAACATAGACACATGGAAGACTGGATGAATCATATTCATATCATTGGGAAACTCCTACTCATAGGCCACCTTACCAATTCTCCCCAACACTCGATAAGGACCCACAAATCTTGGACTAAATTTACCATTTTTACCAAAACGAACCACACCCTTCATGGGTGAAACCTTCAAAAAGACCCAATCACCATACTTAAATTCGAGATCCCTTATCCTCATATCGGTATAGAACTTTTGTCTACTTTGGTCTGTTTTCAATCTCCCTTATCAAGCTCACCTTCTCCAGGGCCTCCGTAACCAAGTTCGGGCCTAACATAGCTAGCTCCCTCACCTTAAACCATCCAACTAGGGACCTACAATGTCTACCATAGAAAGCCTCACAAGAAGCCATACCAATGCTTGAACGAGCTTTTGTTCCTCTCGTGGGCCATTCCCCAATCTTGAGGACCTTGAGGGGCGGGAGGGACCAGTTGCTCTTTGGCTGAACGAGCTTTTGTTCCTCTCGGAATGACCATGATCTACCATAGCAAAGAACATTCGTTAGGGGAAAGCCTTACCATAGCTTCTATAGCACGACATAGACCAAAAAGAAAGGAAACATTGCCTAAAATGCCTCATAGCCTCTTGCTCATAGTTGAGGTGCACTTCACAACCATGAACTCGACTCCAATCGACGCGGTTTATTGGATTCCAAGGATAATCAACAACCTAGTGATCTTTTACCAAGGTTGTCATGATCCAAGTCTAGGGCCTAGACATGACACTATGAATTGGAACCTGAAGGGACCCCAAACAAGCCTCTTAGCATATCATTAACACATCCTTAGTCACGAAAGCAATTAAACAATAACAAGAGAGTTAAAATAAGGATAAAGGGACTAAGGGAAGTTTTAGATAACCATAGACAAACAAGAGTCAAAAACATAGAATAATTACATCACTTGTACAACAATACTTCTAAACATATTGTTGAGCGGGGGCCAAGACATTCTCCGGGCTCACCCTCGTAGTACCAAGAGTTCAACATAAACAACCTCTCTAGCCACCTCCTTGACACCATCCTCAACATGAGCTAGACTACCCACGCCAACTCTATTTAGATCATCGGTCACAACATTAGCTTTGCCGAGATGATAATGCAAACTCATATAATAATAATCTTTAAGGAGATCTAACCACATTTTTCGTCTCACGTTAAGATCTTTTTGCATGACCACATATTGAAGACTCTTGCAGTCGGTAAACACATCACTATGAACTCTATACAAGTAGTGACGCCAAATCTTTAAAGCAAATACGACGTCCACATATTCAAGATCATGGGTGGGATAGTTCTCCTCATGCACCTTAACTTTTCTAGAGGCATATGCTCGCACCTTATCATTTTGAACCAAACACACCCAAAACAATTTTTTGAGGGATCACAATATACCATGAACCCTTCCAACCCTTCCAGTAGAGCCAAGATAGGAGTGGAGAAAAGTTTACCTTTAAAAGTTTAAAAACTCTTCTCACATTCATTAGTCCAAACGAATTTTGCCTTTTTTTGGGTCAACTTAATTATAGGAGAAGAAATAGAAGAAAATCCATTGACAAACATCCAGTAATAACTCACCAAACCTAAGCAACTTCTAATGTCTGATGGAGTCAAAGGTCTAGGACAATTCCTAATTATCTCCGTCTTCTTAGGATCCACCTTAATGCCATCACCCGATACCACATGCCCCAAAAATGCAACCTCTTTAACCTAAACTCACATTTTTCATATTTAGCATACAACCTCTCCTCCTTTAAGATTTGCAACACCATCCTCAAGTGACTTACACACTCCTCCTCACTATGGGAATAAATCAAGATATCATAAATAAGGACCACAATGAACATGTCAAGGTACGGTTTAAAAACCCTATTCATGAGATCCATAAATATAGTCAGTATATTATTCAACCCAAAGCACACAACCAAAAACTCAAAGTAACCATACCTAGTTCGGAAAGTCATCTTGGGAATATCACACTCCCTCACTTTCACTTGGTGATATCCAGACCGAAGATCAATATTAGAAAAGTGACTAGCCCCTTGAAGTTGATAAAAAATATCATCAATCCATGGTAGAGGGTACTTGTTCTTTATGGTGGCTCTATTAAGTTGCCAGTAATCAATGCACATTCTAAGGAATCCATCTCTTTTCTTCACAAATAACACCGATGCACTCCAAGGTGACTTACTAGGCCTTATGAAACCCTTTTCCAACAAATCCCTCAATTGATCCTTTAACTCCGTCAATTATGCCGGGGCCATGTGGTAAGGGGGAATAGAAATGGGTTGAGTATCGAGAAATAGGTCTATACCAAAGTCAATTTCCTTTCTGGAGGAACACCGGGAAGCTCATAGGGAAGGACATCAAGAAACTCTTTAACCACCAGAACTGACTCAATAGGGAGGACTTTGGACTCAACATCCCTAACTCTCAGAAGATGATAGAGACAACCCTTAGAAATCAACCTTTACACTTTAAGGCAAGAAATGAACCTACCCTTGACCACCATATCACAACTTCCACACTTAAGAACGGGCTCACTATGGAATCAAAATTTAACCCTACAGGTTCTACAATCAATATAAGCATAATATGCATGCAATCAATCTATCCTAAGAATGACATCAAAATCCACCTTATCTAATTCAACAAAATCACAAGGGAAGACTTTATGCAATATGAACACAGGACAATTTTGATAGAATCTTTTAGCAACAATGGAATCACCAACGGGGGTATATACTTCATAAGGTTCACATGATAATTTGTGACTAACATGAAGCTTTTTGGAAAAAATAGAGTAATTAAAGAAAGAGTGGCACCCGAATCTATCAATGCAAACACATCAAAATCAAGAACCTTCAACATACCTGTGAAGCACCATGCCATGTCTAGTGACCCCTAGGGGGGTATGATTTGGAATATCGATGGACATCCTCATAATCCCTAGCAACCTATGGATAATGTCTGAAATTATGATCCTTTGCGTCACTCTCAAATCATACACTCGAACCGGCCAAACAATTTCTCGAATGGTATTTTCCATACTTGTGGCATGGATGAGAAGCTTGAACATAAACATCCTTGCCTTTTGTTTGAGCATATGGACAAGCAGTGACATTGTTGCCTATATTGCGACACCAAAAACATGCACCTGTGTTCCTCCAACAAGTACCACAATGATTCCTCCCACATTTTGGGCAACTAGGATGGGTCTCTCCACCAGTGCCACCAGGCTTAGCATATGGAAGCCTACTTTCAAATTGAACCCTTCTTGTCCCTTCCCTTGAGGCTAATGGGCAATTCCTCATCTTATGACTAACACCGCCGCACTTGAAACAATCTTCCTTGCTCACCAAACACCTTTTATGATGCTTCACGCCACATCCTTGACAAGTGACTAAAGGGATTCTTTTACTCTTGTACTTGGGAATCAGTAGACTAGTTGAAATTCCCCACATGTGCTTTCGGAAAGTCCCATAATCGTAATTTTCATATATCTCAAAACCCATGCATTATATAAAAAATCAAACTTCATATTCTCGATCAGGGAGCAAAATTGAGAGGGAAATAAGTATAACTCGAATTTTAGAAGACCTATAGCAAAAATTAATTTTCATGGAATAGTGTCTGTCTGCGCCTCGCTTGCGATGCGCCCGGGGTATGGACTAGTGTAACTTTGTGTCTACATCTGGTTCGCTCGCACCAAGGGCGTGGACTAGTGTAATATTTTCCTTAATTTTTTTGTTTCGGCCAAGGCCATTGGGGTCATAGCCCCATGCCTATTTAAACGTAAAATCTCGCATACTTAACCAATTTTAAACTTTATATCACTCAAAATCTTCTCAAAAACCATTCCAAGACTTAACCAAATATCTATTCAAATTCAAGGATTTCAAGCTTAATTTCAGATCTCAAGCACAATCCAAGATTCACGTCTCCTTCAAGCTTACTTCAAGAAAACCCAAGTTTGAGGTATATGGGTTTCATCCATTAGGTCCTTTCACCTATGGAGCCCAATATTCTTTTTTATGAAAATTGCATATTTTCAAGTTGTATTACTTATGGGTATCTCTTATTATGAAATATGAGCATGATTTATGTTGGGGCTTTTATCAAGAACTGTTGATTACTCATGAATATCTATTTTAAGCTTGCATTATCAGTTGATCTTTGTCTATTGAGACTATGCCTATTTTGAGCTATGAAATTATAATCTATTATGAGTTTTGATGATTGATTTCAAGGTACCCTACATGAGGGTTTTTTCTACATGTTGATGTGCTAATTTAATTTAAGTTTTCTCATCGTATTTCACGCTTTACTTGCATGATTTTGAACAAGTGTCTTGAACCTACCATGTGTTTGACTAAATGTCAAGTCAAGAATTCTCAAGTTATTGATGATCTATTTCATGATTTACAAGTCAAGTGACTATATAATGATTAAGGTCTTTCATTTATGTATTGAATTCATGAAAAGTATCATGATGTTACAAGTATCAAGTTTAGCCTTTTTATTATATGTCTTGTTGTTGTTCACTTTGCTTCCGCGGTTAAGGATGTGTAATATATATGCAAAGAAGCTTGTTTGGGTCCCATCAGGTTCCCATTCATCATGTCATGTCTAGGCCCTAGGATTGGGTCTTGAAAAACTTAGTGTCAGAGCACTAGGTTATTAATGGTCTGCAGAATCCAACACACCACATCAATTAGAGTCTTATTCATGATTGTGAAGCACGCCAAAATTATGAATGGGAGGCTATGAGGCATTTTAGGAAATATTTCACTTCTTGATATCTATGTCGTGTGATAAAGTTAAGTCCTCTAAGACTTATTCCTAATTACTAACCATTACGTTTCATATAATGTCTCAAGCTAGTAAGGATTGTGGAAGGATGATGACATATCGAATGCTGAGATTCGCAATGCTCTATGGCTATTAGCTAGAGCTATGGCTGCTCAACTCAACCAGCAGGCGGATGCCTTTGAGATTCCAAATGATAGGAAGGGGAGAGAAAGGCTAAAAGAGCTCGAGTTGAGGGTGCTTCATCTTCTACTAGTCTAGCGGTGCTCCAGTATACAACGAAAAGGATCCCTTTTTACACTTGTCAAGGTTTTGGCAAGAAACATCAACGGAGGTGTTTGGCGAAAGTTGAGGGTTGTTTAAAGTGTGGCAGTATTGGGCATAAAATGAGAGATTGTTTGGTGACCTAAAATATAGGAAGAAGAAGGATCCCTATTGAAGGTGGCAATGGTTGGATGACTCATCCTAGGTGCCCAAAATGTAAGAGAAACCATAATGGGCACATGTTGGAGGAACGCGGGTGCATGTTATTGGTGTGTTAAGATGGGCCCAAAGATTTTTGATTGCCAATATGCTTAAAGGAAAGGAAAGGGTGTTGGTGTTCAAGCTTCTCCTCCACACGACAAGTGTGGAAAGTACCATCCAGGAGATTGTTTTATTGGTTTGAGTGTGTGTTTTGAGTGTGGTACAAAGGATCATGAATCGAGACATTGTCCATATAGTTCTACAGATTATGAGTATGACCATCGTCGTTCTCAATCGTATCCTTCTAGGGACCATAGACTTGGCATGGTGCTTCACAGGTATGTTAAATGTTTTTGATTTGATGTCTATGCATTGATAGACCCGGGTGCCACTTTTTCTTTCATTACTCCTTTTGTTGCTAAAAAGCTTCATGTGTGTCCCAAAATGTTGTGTGAACCTTATGAAGTGTCAACCCTCATTGGTGAGTCCATTGTTGCTAAAAGAGTCTATAGAAATTGTCCCGTGTTCATATTGCATAATGTCTTTTCTTGTGAATTTGTTGAATTAGACATGGTGGATTTTGATGTCATTCTTGGAATGTATTGGTTGCATGCATATTATGCTTCTATTAATTGTAGAACTTTTAGGTTTAAGTTCCAATTCCCTAATGAGCCTGTCCTTGAGTGGAAAAGTCGTTATGCGATGGTCAAGGTAGATTTATTTCTTGTCTTAGAGGCCAAAAGTTAATTTCTATGGATTACCTCTATCGTCTTGTGGGGGTTAGGGATGTGGGGTCTAAAGTCCTTCCTGCTGAGTCAGTTCTGATGAGTTTCTTGATGTCATTCCTGGTGTTTCTCCCGAAAGTGAAATATACGCTGATAAAGACCTCCTTCCTGATACTCAACCTATTTTTATTCCCCCTTACCGTATAGTCCAGGAAACATTGAAGGAGTTAAAGGAGCAATTGAGGAATTTGTTAGAAAAGGTCTTTATAAGGCCTAGTGAGTCCCTTTGGGGTGCATCGATGTTGTTTGTGAAGAAAAGGGATGGTTCTCTTAGAATGTGCATTGATTATCGACAACTTAATAGAGTCACCATAAAGAACAAGTACCCATTACCAAGGATTGATGACCTTTTTGATAAACTTCCAGGGGCTAGTCACTTTTCAAAGATTGATCTTTGGTTCAGGTATCACTAATTGAAAGTGAGGAAGTGCGATATTCCCAAGAAGGCTTTCCAGACTAGGTTTGGGCACTTTGAGTTTGTGGTCATTTCCTTTGTGTTGACTACTGCATCAGCTATATTTATGGATCTCATGAATAGGGTCTTTAAACCCTACCTTGGCATGTTTATGGTTGTCTGTATTGATGATATATCGATTTACTCTTGGAGTGAGGACAAACATGTAAATCACTTGAGGGTGGTGTTGCAACTCTTAAGCGATAAGAGGTTGTTTGCTAAATATGGTGAATTTTGGTTAAAAGAGGTTACTTTTCTAGGGCATGTAGTGTCAAGTGATAACATTAAGATGGATCCTAAGAAGATGGAAGTGATAAGAAATTGGCCTAGACACTTGGTTCAGTCGGATATTAGGACTCTCTTGGGTTACCAGGTTACTTCTGGAGGTTTGTTAATGGCTTCTCTTTTATTGCTTTCCCTATGACCGAGATGACCCTAAAGAAGACAAGCTTGTCTTTGCTCCTATTTTGGCCTTACTGGAAATGTTAGAAGGGTTTGTTGTTATTGTGATGCTTCTAGAATTGGTTTGGGTAGTTTACTCATATTAATGTTGGTGAAAAAGAGGTGGCTAGAGAAGTTCATCCATTGGCTAGGTTAGGGGTTAGGTTGGATGAAGTTGAAATGGTGGCGAAGTGGTTGTTGATGGTTCTAATTCTTCCTTGATTGAGTAGGTAAAGTCAAAACAAGATCTTGATCCTGCTTTGTTTGAGTTGAAGGCCTTGGTAAAAGATGGTAAAATGGTGGTTTTCTCCCAAGGGGGAGATGGTACCCTTAAGTACCAAGGTAGTTTGTGTATGCTTAATGTTGATAACTTGTGGGAGTTGACTTTGAAAGAGGCTCATGAATTATCCTATTCTATTTCTTCTGATTCTATGAGGATGGATAAAGACTACAGGTAGGTAGCTTGGTGTGATAGGTGAATGGCTTCGATTGCACCAGATTTTGTTATGGAAGCTTTGGAGGAGGTGAGGTTGATAAAGGAAAAGAACTAAGAAGGCTCAAGGTGGGCAAAAGTCATATTACAATGTGAGAAGAAGAGATATTGAGTTTAATGTTGGTGATTAGGTTTATGTAAAGGTCTCACCCATTAAGAGTATGGTCCGATTAGGCAAGAAAGTGAAATAAAGCCCAAGGTTTGTAGGGACTTATAGAATTTTGATGAGGTTTGGTAAGCTTGCATATGAAGTAGAGTTGCCCATGGTTGTGGATATGGTACATTCGGTCTTCCATGGGTCTATGCCGAGGAGATGTACTGGCAACCCAAGTGCCATAGTGTCCATGGATGTTGTGGGCATTGTGGAGGATAATTTGACCTATGAGGAGGTCCTCGGTTGAGATATTGGATAGAAAAGTAAAAGTTGAGGAACAAAGATATAGTTTCCATCAAGATCCTTTGGAGGAATATACAAATTGAAAACGACACTTGGAAATCTGAAAACGGACATGAGGAAGTGATGCCCTTTCCTCTATCATTCTATTCAAGCTTAAGATAGCGAATTAAGATCTATATTTGATTTCAAATCTTAAGTTTCATCCCTCAAGTCATTTTGCATGCATCTGTGTTTATGTTGACAAGTTTATGGTGACTTTGACATTCATGTTGAGATTTTCAAAAGTGATATTTGAATCTATTTTTTGCATTAATATCGGGCTTAAATCTTCATGATTACTTTTCTTGTGCATGTTTATTTGACATTCGGGGATGAATGTTCCCAAGAAGGAGATATTGAAATGCCCAACATGTGCTTTGTAAAGCCCCATAATCGCAATTTCTATATATCTCAAAATTCGTGTGTGATATCAAAAATTTGACTTCATATTCTCGATCAGGGGCAAAATTGAATGGGGAATTGGTATAACCAGAATTTAGAAGACCCTTGGCACAAAATATTTCATCGGATAGTGTCTATCCTCGCCCTGACTGTGATGCGCCAGTGGCGCAGACTAGTGTGTGTCCACGTCTGGTCTACGTTGTGCTAGTGGCGTGGACAAGTGCAACATTTTCCTTAATTTTTATTTTTTCAGCCAAGGGCATTGGGGTCATAACCCCATGCCCATTTAAATGTGAAATATCTCATACTTAACCATTTTTCAACTCTATATCACTCAAAATCCTCTCAAAAACCTCTCTAAGACTTAAACAAATATCTCATTCAAATTCAAGGTTTTCAAGCTTAATTTAGGATATCAAGAACTCAATCCAAGCTTCAAGTCTCCTTCAAGCTTACTTTAAGGAAACCCAAGCTTGTTTGGGTCCCTTCAGGTTCCTATTCACCGTTTAACGTCTAGGCCTTATGCTTGGGTCATGACACTAGTAGAGGATGAGGCACCACCAATTCGGACCCTCTTAGCCTCCTCTCCTTCGTCTTATCCCTTGAAGTCTCGAAGCACCAGTTGTTGATTGAGTTGAGCAGTTATAACCTTGACCAATAGCCATAGAGAATTATGAACATCCGCATTTGACATGTGGCACCATTGGGAAGTTGACCCTCAAGTGAGAGATGGTTATCGTCCTGTCCAACATTCTGAATAGCTTGAGACATATTCTGAATTGTAATTGTTGGGGATCGATAATAAGCCTTAGGGAACTTAGCTCTATTGCACGACATGGATAATGAAGAAGTGAAACATTTCCAAAAGACTTCACATCCTCTTACTCATAGTTGTGGCGCGCTTCACAACCATGAATAAGACTCTAGTCGACGTGGTGTGTCGGAATTTTTAGGACCGTTAACAACCTAGTGCTCTAATACTAACTTTTTCACGACCCAAGCCTAGGACCTAGATGTCACATGGCGAATGCGAACCCAAAGGGACCCTGAACAAGACTCTTAGCATATCAATCACACATCCCTGGTCGCATAAGCAAAATAAACAACAACAACAGATATAAAAAAAGGGAATCGAGAATAAGGGAAGCCTTTGATAATGATGAAAGCATAAAAGAGTCAAGCTCAAGCATAAGTACACCATAATATCCAACAACACCTCTAACATGGAATGAAGCATGGGCTAAGACACTCTCTGGGCTCACCCTCATAATAGCAAGTGTTTAACAAAAAGAAGTCTCAAAATAGCAAGAATAACATGGATAGTGTCCTCGGACTTGAGGACTCACCAAAGCTAATCTCTAAAGTATCAACTATCCACGTGGAGGATGATTAAAAGGTACTCTGTTCCTTACAAGGTAATACCATATAGGAATAGAGTATGCATTAGTACATTTGAATGTGCTAACTATAAGGGATACAATGCAACAAGACATAAACCAATACAGTGAAGATGCAAAATCATAGGCAATGGATATATAAAATCTCAACATGGCATGCATGGTCAATGCTTGTAGTAAAACATGCTTGTAAAACATTCAACTTGTATTGTACATGATACATGTGTGGGAAGTGACCTGAACCGACATAGACTAAGCAAGCTACTACTTGGAATCTAAGGCATGTCATCCCCTTGGTAAGGTGATTGAGGCATGTCACCCCCTCGACAAGGTGTGGTCTACTTGCCATGGTAACCATACAATGAATAATCCGACGCATGTCATCCCCTCTACAAGGTGTGGTATAACTAGATGGATCCACTAGAAAGCCATCAAAGAGATCATGTATAACCTATGGTGGCACATAGTTTAGAGACTAAGACTTTATACAAATACCCCTTGAGTAGAGCCCCTATCATAAGCCTCAATCGTTGCTAACTCTAATCCCACAGAATACTTGAAATAGTTATACTTTGGTCATAACATAAATAATATGTAAGAGACATGATAACATGACTTGAGTAGCTCTTAATCATGCTTGACCTCTAATAGTGAGCCTAACTTGAACATGAATATAGATAATAATCATATAAGATCCCCTGCTTTAACATGAATGGCTCACAAGAGGTAAAAATCTTGAAATATGGCTTATCTTGATATTTGCAACATCAAAGATACTTTTCAAGAATTCAATACATACTTGAAAGCCCTTAATCATCATGAATTCACTTGACTTGTAAATCATGTAATAGATTATCAATAACTTGAGAATCCTTGACTTGACATTTTATCAAACACTTGGTGGGTTCATGATACTAGTTCAAAATTATGTAATTTGAGTGTGAAATAAGATGAGAAAACTTAATGAAAATCAACCCACAAATATGTAGTAAAACCCTCATATAGTGTACCTTGAAATCCATTATCAAAACTCCTAATAGATCATAGTTTCATAACTTAAAACATGCATAGTCTAAATAGACATAGATCAAATCATAGTGTAAGCTGAAAATAGATACTCATGCATAATCAACAATACTTTGATAAAACCCCAACATAATTCATGCTCATATTTCGTAATAAGAGATATCCATAAGTAATACAACTTAAAATCATGCAACTTTCATAAAAAGGATGATTGGGCTCTACGGGTGAAGGGACCCAATGAATGAAACCAACATACCTCATACTTGGATGTTCTTGAGATGAGCTTGAAGGAAACTTAGAGCTTGAAGTGAATCATTGAGTTCCGAAGTTAAGCATGAAATCCTTTAATTTGGTATGAGATATTTGGTTATGACTTGGAGAGGTTTTTGTGAGGGTTTTGAGTGATATAATGTTGAAAAATGGCTAAGTATGGGTGATTTCATGTTTTAGTGGGCTTGGGGCTATGACCCCAATGCCCTTGGGCGCATAAAAAAAACCAAGAAAAATTTTGTACTAGTTCAATTCTGGTCCGCGATGCAGACCCAACACGAAGGAAGAGATAACAGTGATTCGCGCCCAAGGTGCAGATGCTCTCTGGAATTCGTAAATTAGCGAAAATTAATTTTTGCTACGATTCCTCTAAAATTTGAATTATACCCATTTACCACTCAATTTCGTCCCCTGATCAAGAATATAAGGTTATATTTTGATATCACACACGAATTTATAGATATATGAAAATTATGATTATGGGCATTCTGAAGCACATTTTTGGGGCATTTCAAGTAATCATGGACCTCGTCCCAACAATCACAAGTCAACTGGGTCCTCTACCCTATGCCGACATGTGGCAATTGATACATAGTCCTCTAACCTAGCCTCCAGACACGAAGTCTGCCATAGAAGATGGTCTGACACTCAATATAATGGCGGGAGGTATCCCCTGCAGGAGAAAGAATCCCCCTCAATCACAAATCCTCAACCCAAATCTCTGTCAGTGCTCGGTCTGCAGAATTGGTATCCGTTGCTCGACATTTTGGCGTGACCACTAGATCTCGAAACACGGGTTGTGTAACCCACGAACTCGAATAATCGGGAGTGGTTGTCGGTTCTTGAAAAATAATGGGGAAAGTCATATGGACTCGTGGTATCAATTAATCACTCACTAAACCAATCTATCTGGATCCGAAACACCAAACTCATATCATGCCCAAAGTGAATATAGGGGACGATAATCACATCGTGTCCAGCATGAACATATGCTCTTAACCTAGGTATCCTACAATCTCAATCCAACCTAAATAATCACAATCACCACCTCTCTTAGATACAACAGATACCCCAGAATCAAATGGAAATAACCAGTACACAACTATCAGAAGTACATCGGAGAGTATATACATCACAGAACACCGTAGAGCCACGCCTAGCTAAGTCAGGTATATCACAACCTCATCAATCCCAGTGCCCAAAGAATACATGAACAGTCACGGTACTTCATAGGTATATAGGACAACTAGACTCTGCAGAGTTATGTCTATACCAGAACCAGGCAATAGTATGGCCTATCATTAATACATGGTCTTCTAGTCAGCATATCTCTATAGCAACATACAATGCATGATCATATCGGTGCAAGTCAAGTTAATACACATGCCTGCCCCAGGCTCAAGCTCATATTCGGCCTTTACCAGGCCCCTTTATGTGTAAAGCAACAACTGACAGGGCAGCATCAGTATAACCTAAGCTAAGGCCCAAGAGGCTAGATAATCAGAAGGATAACACCCACTAGGATTATCTAATAGCTAAGAAACCACAAAGAATATCGCCTAAGCAAACCATGTGCCGGGCCATTAAAAATATGCCCCTCTCAACTAGATGACAATTCCCAAGACAAACCCATATAACTAGGGTCTTGTCGCGGATAATCCATAATGTCTGTAGGATATAACCTACACCTCAATAACAAGGTTGCACTCCCATATCTAACCTGCTAGTGGCTCAGTGTCAACATATCTCGTATTACAGGTCACAAGGCTCCTTCAGGGGTACAACTATGACCGTCAGCAGAACATGATGTATATTTAGTCTAACTAGTGGCACAAGTACATAACAGATAACAGCAGTATACAAGATCACATAAACCACTGGGCAACATAGAATCATGATTATTAGGAAATTCTACCAAAAGTACTCAGTAAAGATATAGATAACCACAACCACATCATGCATATACATACTAACCAGATATACATACTGGATTCAATGCACAGGGTAGCATGTTATCACCGGTCAACTTCAATACCTAGTATGTTCTTGTAGACTCTGACTACATACACATAAAAGTAAGAGTCAAGCTCAATATACACAATGTCATATTTCACAGCTTCAACCAACCCCTTTCAAGCCCTTTTATAGTCATATAATATAAGAGCTCAGGTAATATAGCAACTAAAGCCAACCCAACCTTCAATGCAACAACTACCGTCCTATAACAATATATATATAAACAACACAATGATCACATCTAGCCATATAACTTCACACTCAACCCATAAATAGCACATTTCTACACATCCCAACTAAAATATGCAAACATTTCAACTCAGTCTAGGGTTCAGAGAAACCCTAGCTTACCTGGCATCCGACGTATCTTACTCTGAGTCAATCCAACTAAGCTTTCCACCTCCAAATTACTTCTTGATGCTGCTCAACAATTCAAACATAAGCCACAAGATCATTATGACTGATTTGGCTGTAAAATCTGAAGAAACAAGTGAAATTATATCAATTAAGACTAAAATGGGAAAAATCAGGGCCTATATTTGAAATACCAAACCAATCCTCATAAAATAATACTTACATCAATCCGAGTCCACAGTAAGAAATTTGGTCCAAAATGGACCCCATAAGACCGAGAAAACAACCAAAAACGAAGTTAGAAATCTTATCGGGAAAACATTCTTTTCAAAATTTTCTTCGTAAAAATTCTCGAAAATAAGAGAAAATCAGCGAACACCCAGCAAATAACATCGTCCCTCTCGGAACATAGAATAATTTAGTCACTAATTTCACTTAATTCCATTAAGAAATGTCCGAGATATTTCAATATAAATATTTCACTCATTCTTGATATATCAACGAAGAAAAAGAAAAATTTACCTCAAAATACATGGCAAATCCTGAATCTGACTTCACCACAATATTTCTTGCGAAAAGCCAAATCACGTAACCTTTTGAATCACTCAAATCGAATAAAGATGAGCTCAAAATTGTGGTATAAAGTTGATAGAAGCGTGTGTAAACCTTCCTAGAAACATGTGTGTCTATAGACATAGATTGCCAAGTTAGTGCCACAAGGCAGAGCTAGGTCGGGCCACATGACATCACAGCTATAAGCCACATCATCCTCCTTGTCATTACCCTTCAATCCCTTTTTCGTTGTTCCGGACTCATATGGACTCCAATTTTCCCAAATGAAGTATTTAACCCTATAGATTTTGACGTTCCAGATCCAACGGTATGGTCGAAATTTCCAATGGGACTTCCTAGAATAAAGTGAGGGTGCCACCTTTTTATACGTAACTTTTAATGAAAAGCTCCCCAGAGGACAAATCACATCTGGAAGTCCTTGGTATCAAATGAGGAGTTCACCCAAACCGAAATTGACATTTTAGAGCTAATCGCACTATCATAATTCCTATTCGGGGCACTATTCCCCACAACATTG
The DNA here is from genome assembly GCA_011800125.2 of Solanum clarkiae. Classification (NCBI taxonomy): domain Eukaryota; kingdom Viridiplantae; phylum Streptophyta; class Magnoliopsida; order Solanales; family Solanaceae; genus Solanum; species Solanum clarkiae. Next base: position 50,442 of record JAABOM020078549.1, on the reverse strand, counting down.
ACTAGGTTAACTATTCATAGATTCTGGTGGCCGAATTTGCAACGCACGATATAAATGCACTGGACATGCTCCTAGCCTATTTTGACCGTTCTGGAGCTAATGAAATCATTAAAATTCCATTCCAAAATTATTTACTAGGAACTTACCCGGAAACTCATTTTACGGGTATAACTTTTCAATTAACTCAAAAATCCACATAACTCCTGAATAACCCGACTAATAATCATCCAATTTTCCCGAGGTCACTATGTACATGCTCAAATAAACATAATAATAGTAAAATTATAAAATTGACCCAGAGGGTCGTTACAAGAAAATAAAAGAAATAAACTTTAAATTTAACTAACAAAAGAAAACATAAAAGTGAAAATATTGAATTATAAATAATATCAATAAATAATCTTCTATAAATAATATTTTAATTTACTAACTAAGCTTATATTGAGATAGAAATTGAATGCAAGAATTTACATTTTTTATAATAAATATTAGAATTTTATTATTGTAAGTGTGGCACTATTAATGTAATGTTTACAATTAATGTTTAATGAAAAAGAAATCTTGCATGCGATATTGGTTATTTTATGGACATTCAAGATTAAGTCTGAATCTTTATAAATTGATCCTCCCATCACTCACTAGGGTTATCATATAATTCTCTTCACTTTTCCGCCGCGACAATTGTCGTATGTTGTGTTGCAGTTGTAATATGAATGAATTAAAGCAAGTGTATTTATTGAAAATACATATTGAAGTGAATCAGTTTGCTGCTATTTTGGTGGACCAATACAGTCCAAATACAATTTTTGACATTGATATTGTTGTTAACAAACACTTGTAGAAAAAACTTTAAGTTAATTACTATCATGGATATTATCTCACAATTATATCAATCTAAAAAGCAGGCATACAAGTGTGATGCACGTGCAGTGAATCTAGTTATATTACCTTAAAAGAATGAATTCTATAATTTTTAATGTCAAATTACTAATTTGCCCTCTTATTATATTTTAATTGATTCCATGTCTATTTTCCAATCCTACAACATCGCACCACTTCGCAAGTGTCATCACGCTCTTCTTCTCAACCCTGCCTTTGTCCTTCCCAAACATCTTCTCTCTCACTTTTTTGGATTGAATGAAGGGACGGGACTGCTTTCACCCACCTCTATATAACAACCAACAAATATTTTTTTCCCTTGAAATACCAATAATCTGCACTGTATACGACTAGGTACTCACTTTATTGTTCGCTTTTTTGCTGCTTCTTCACTCACAAAAAAAGCAACTATTCACCTCTGGTTTCTCCCTCACCATCTTCGACTTATCCCCTTTTCGTGCAGATTATTATGTCGCTGCAATCCCCATCGTCATTCATCTTACAGCTATTGTTTGACTCCAGATCGAAAATTATGCATTTCACATACAAAAAATAACTGACTTATGGAATCATCTAGCAAAACAATACCAGAAATTTGCTGGAAAAGGTAAAGTTGTTTCTCTTAGTACGAAGTATTAATTGCTTACCAAGTATTATAATGTTAATTACCAACATGGAGCAACATCTAGATCAATCTGTTCTCTGAAAGTTGACTCATGGCTTCAAGTCCCACTTGAAACAATCTTTGCTAAGTTTGGTTGATGATGTGTGTAAGAATCCCACGTTCTGTCCAAGTTGATTGAGTTAAAAATTGTTTCTTTGTCGTTTATCCATTTCTTTCTGTGTTTCGCTTTATCTTTGTCGTTAGAGAGATAAAAAGAGTCTCTGGAACTCAAGATTAATGTCTACGACTTAATCAAAGGCACCTTAGAATAATAAAGGCTCGTTGCTACGTGATTAAAATAGTCTTAGAACGCAGTGTAGCAATTTAAATTCTCTAATCAATTGCCAAAGTTGCAAACCGATATCGAGTTGGTTTAAGGCATGATGCAATCTCTTGCACTCATGGTATATGTTTGTTTCTCTTTTCACATTTTACACATCAGAAATATAAAAACTTTCAGAATTTACATTTGTATTAAACAACAGTTTCCCCTCTTGTATGCATTTTAGTTCCTGAGTGGCAACTGGACTAATATGATTGTCACGACCCAAACCTAGGGTCTAGACGTGACATGACGAATGGGGAACCCTAAGGAACCCAATACAAGCCTCTTAGCATATCATACACTTCATTGGATGTGGAAACAATATAAAAAAGATTTAAAGTGACAAAAATAAAAAAGGAAGCAGGACTAAAGGGAGTTTTTCATGATAACTTGAACATAAAAATAGTCAAGCTCATAATACAAACCAATTTACTATCCAACAACACCTCTACTACGAATGAGGCGTGGGCCAAGACATCTTCCAGCTCACCCTAATAGATAGGTATCCAAAAGTATAAGATAAAGTCTTAACATAAACATGAAAGAAAGTAGATATTGGCCCCAGATATCAGGACTCACCAAAGGCTCTTCAAATGCACCGAACTAGCCACTTGAGGAAGGATGACCAATAGGAGCTCCAGTCCCTACATGCTAATATCATGTAGGAATAGAGTATAAGCTAGTACATAGAATATACTAAATATGTGGGCTGCAATGCAACAAGAGAAGGGAGTTTTAGTAATCGAAATGCATAAGCATAATCAAAGATGTAAGCTCAATATGTCATGCATGATCCATGCATATGGTAAAACATACATGGAGGTAATCATACTTGTATAACTCATAAAAGGCATAATAAAGTTGCATGAGTAGCTAGCCCATATAGTTTGTACTAGAGGGTAAGGAATATTGCATAGGTCATAATAATAAAGAACAATCACAAATCATCATATGAGAATATCTTGGGGACATGGGGGGGACATGAGCATATATAAGGAAAACCATAGATCAAGAAGGACATATACCATAAAGCTTTGGGGAATTCATAAAAGATAGTGAGAAATACAAGGAGTCATACATAACTAAAGTATTAATATTCTTGGGTGAAAAATACATCACTTTACATTAAAGATTATTTTATTACGCAAGGAACATTGGCAATCATAATGCAGAACACCTTACACACTTGTAGAAATCATCATGTACCTTAAGGGATAATACCGTTTGAATTTGTGAAACAAAGAACCATAGGAACTTTAAATCACCTTTGGACTTAACATAAAGGAACCATTTAAATTTATCATTAGGGGACCTCTTGGGAACATGAGGAGAACTTGAATATATGTGGGAGAGACCATAACCGACTTAAACCATGTGAGTTAATCCATGGAGTCCCGATGTGTTTCCGTACACCGGATGGAAGGGGGAAATCACTTTGCCATGGTGAACTTCCTAATGCCTATGTGGATAAACTAAGCCATGTGTGAACCGGGTACTTACCTCTAGTTCTTGCACTCGGGTACTAGCCTCAAGACTAGACTCGGCTACTCACCTAAAGAGCTCATATCTGGGGTACTCGCCTCTTAGGGATTTGAGTAATCGCCTCTAATCCCTTTACCTACGAAGGCACGTAGTTTTAGGACTTGGGTAATCATCTCTAGACCACTTGGTGCTAGGTAGTCTCTCACATGGTAGGACAGTCATAGGTCATAGTATCATATAACAAAATCATTCCGAGTCATCTGGGAGGAAAATTTATCCCATCCCCAACCCCTTGATATCATAGAACGAAAACTATAAGATTGCTTGTTAATCATTCCTTAGATGGGAGATCCTCCACCACAATACATTTATTCATTAAACGGATGGGAGATCCTCTACCATCTACATTCATTCATAAGAATCTTTTTATAAGTTTAATACATGCTTGGGAACCCATAAATTATCATAACATGCTTGTCATGTAATTCATACAATAATCTCTTATCAATATCTAAAATTTTTTCATGTAATTTAGTCAAACACACAGTGGCCATATGCACATGTACTTAAAATCATGCATTTCTAGAGGAAGAGAAAAGAGAGAAGTAAAATCAATCAATTTCGAAGTCATTCAAATTATCCCACTAATATTGTAGCAAAACTCTCACAATTAAAGAAAGAATCACATTTCAAAATGTATAGAGAAAATAATTAGTTTAGTTCATTCTTAATCAACCCATCATGATATTATCAAGAAAAAACCTTTATTTTGAATATCATGAAAACCAACTAAATACATAAGTTCCTTCATAGCTTTCTATAGCATCATAGAGAACTTAACTTGAATATCTCAAGATCCATCATAATATTAAGCGACAACAACATTTTGGCATAAACATAATTTCTTGTAAAACTCATATAGAGGATATATGTATAATGTATAATAATATCATCATAAACAAGAGTTCATTAATAACCCTAAAATAATCCATAAAAATCTATAAATACCACATAATACTTTACTTCATGTTAATGCACAAATATAAACCATAATAGATTAGTAATACCATATTCAAGAGTTCATAAAATAACCATAAGGATTCACAAACTTCATGTAGTAGGAGAAGAGAAATGGTTGGACTTGTGAGAACGAAGGTTCTCACAATCAAAGTCATATACCTCAATCCTCGAAGTTTCTTGAAGAAAATTCGAGGAAGACTTGAGACATGGCATTTGTTTTTGAAATTTCAATGTGCTCTTGAGATTCTTGAAATTAGATGGAGGATTTGGTGGTGAATTGGAAGTGTTTTGGGAGTGTTTTGGAGAAATTTCAACCACCAAATTGGAAGTGTTTTGGGAGTGTTTTGGAGAAATTTCAAGTTAGAAAAATGGCTGAAAATGAGAGACTCCTAATATGTATAGGCATTGGGCATTTAACTAAATGCCCTTGAATGAAAAAGAGACTTTTTGACCTAAGGCGCTTCCTGTGCACGTCGTGGTCTTGACGTGGACAGCCACTGGTTTCCGAAATTTCACTGAAAAGTATTTTTTTGGTCCTGGTAAAATATACCTTGTAAGTAACTGTCTATACATACAATTTTTCCCTCTAAACAATAATATGAAGTTGGATTTGCAAAATTCTACATGGATTTTAAGATATGCAAAAAAATGCATAATAGGGTCTTTCCGAGCGAAGTTAGGACTGTTACAATATCCCCCTTGGGAGCATTCGTTCCCAAATGTCAATAGAGATAGCATGAATAAAATTGAACATCTAGCAATTCCTTACTAAAACGATAATCCAAATTCACTTGATTTCATGCAACTTTCAAAGTCTCTATCATGGAAATCATTTTAAAAGCATGACTAGCACATTTTTATAATTGCACCTAGGCCTTCAGTCAAAATCCTACTCTTTGACCATGCATGCACAACAAAAAACAACTCAAGGACTAAAATAGATGATGCATGATATTTCAACATGAAACTACCCCTTCCTCATACATCTAACTCAACCACTTACGCCCAAACATCAACCATAGCACCTTGGACATGAAGCTAATCTATACCAATTTCATTATCACATGAGGTGAATTCATAAAGTACTAGGTGAAGCATCATACTACATTTGGGGGCACTCAGAGGGGTAAGACTGAGATTGTCAACAATTATCCTTATAATTCTTAGGGACCAACAGATAGTGTCTCAACTTATGATCCATTGCACCACACCCAAAACATGCACTCGAACCGGCTAAATAATCTCCTAGATGGTACCTACCACATTTGTTGCATGCAGGAGGAGCTTGACCACCAATAACTGCCACCTTGTTATTAGGGGTTATTCACCCCATCCTTGTGAAGCTTTGGCCTAAAAGCAACATCAAAAGATGATTCGTCCTAAATTCAAGCCTTCTTGGATTCTCCACTTCTCCTCTTCCTAATATGATCCTCCTCAAGTTCTTTGTCGTAAGTCATGAGCCGAGAAAAATCCATGTCACCAATAAGCATGGTGGTGCAATACTCTTCATTCACCAAATCGGACACCCTCGATATAAACTTGTTCATTCTTTTCTTAGGATCAACAACCAAGTGAGGAGCATACTTTGAAAGTTTGTTGAATTTGAGAGGATACTCCCTCACACTCATAGAGTCTTGCTTGAGATTCATAAATTCCATCATCTTAGCCTCTCTCAATTCAATTGGAAAGAATCAGTTGAGAAAGATTGCCTTTAATTCCTCCCAAGGAATAGCATCATTGTTTCCCCTCTCATGTTTCCATTGAGGAAAGCAAATTTGGGTGACACCCATGAGTTGGTAGGTCACTAGTTCCATCTTCTCCTCCAAATTTAACCCCATGATAAAAAGCATGTTATACACCTCATCTATAACCTCTTGGGGATCTTCCTCCATTTCGGACTAATGAAAATCCGGAGGGCTCATCCTTGTGAAGTCCCTCACCCTTAAGGTTGGAGTAGGAGCATGAGGAGCTCAGGCCTAGATGTGACACGACAAATGGGGAACCCGAAAGAACAAAAACAAGCCCTTCGCATATCAAACACTTCATTGGTTATGTAAGCAATATAAACAAGATTCGAAGTGACAAAAATAAAAAAGAAGCAGGACCAAGGAATGTTTTTCCTGATAACTTGAATATAAAAGGAGTCAAGATCATAATACAAAACAACTCAATATCAAACAACACCTCAACTATGAATGGGATGGGGGCCAAGGCATTTCCTGGGATCACCTTCATAGATAGGTATCCAAAAGCAAAAGATAAAGTATTAACATAAACATGAAAGAAAGTAGATATTGTCCCTGTATATGAGGACTCACCAAAGGCTCTCTTTAAAAGCACCGAACTTGCCACATAGGGAAGGTGGCTAATAGGAGCTCCGGTCCTTGTATAGTGATATCATGTAGGCATAGAGTATGTGTTTATACTTAGAATGTACTAAGTATGTGGGGTGCAATGCAACAAGGGAAGCAATCCATAGTAATGAAAATGCATAAACATAATCAAAGACGTAAGCTCAATATGCCAAGCATGATCAATGCTTAAGGTAAAACATATGCAGAGGTAATTATATTTTCATAACTCATGCTCAATATTTCATGCATGATCAATGCTTATAGTAAAACATACGTGGAGTAATCATACTTGCATAACTCATAAAAGGCATAATAATGTTACATAAGTAGCTAGCCCATATACCTTGTTCTAGAGAGTGAGAAACATTGAATAGGTCATAATAATATAGAACCATCAGAAATCATCATAAGAGAATATCTTGCTGACATGAGGGGGACATGAGCATAAATAAGGAAAACCATAGACAAAGAATGACATACACTATAAGGCTTTGGGAAGTGCATAAAGATATTGAGAAATACAACGTGTCATGCATAACTAAAGTATTAATATTCTTGGGTGAAAAATATGTCACTTTATATTAAAGACTATTTTATTATGCAAGGAACATTGACAATCATAATGGAGAACACCTTACACACTTGTAGAAATCATCAAGTACCATTAGGGGAAAATACCATTTGAATTTGTGAAACAAAAAACCATAGGAACTTTAAATCACCTTTGGACTTAACATAAAAGAACCATTTAAATTTATCATTAGGGGACCTCTTTGGAACATGAGGAGAACTTGAACATATATGAGATATACCATAATCTACATAAATCATGTGAGCTAATCCATGGAGTCCCGATGAGTTTCCCTACACTGGAAGAAGGGGGAAATCACTTTGCCAGGGTTAACTTGCTAATTCCTAAGTGGATCCACTAAGCAATTTGTGAATCGGGTACTCACCTCAAGCCCTCATATTTAGGGTACTCGTCTCTTAGGGATTTGGGTAATCGCCTCTAATCCCTTTATCTACAATGGTACGTAGTTTTAGGACTTGGGTAATTGCCTATAGTCCACTCGGTGCTAGGTAGTCTCTCACAAGAGTAATATAGTCATAGGTCACAATATCATAGCATAAAATCATTCAAAGTCATGTGGGAAGACAATTTATCCAATCCCCAACCCCCTTGATATCATAGAGTGAAAGTCATAAGATAGCTCCTTAATCATTCCTTACATGGGAGATCCTCCACCATAATACATTCGTTCATTAAATAGATGGGAGATCCGATCCTCCACCATCAACATTTATTCATAAGAGTATTTTCATTAGTTTAATACATACTTGGGAATCCATAAATTATCATAACATGCTTGTCATGTAAATTCATAAAATAATATCTCATCAACATTAACAATTCTTGTCATGTAATTTAGTCAAACGCATGGTGGGCTTATGCATATGTACTTAAAATCATACATTTCAAAAGTAAGATACAAGAGAGAAGTAAGATCAATCAATTTCAAAATCATTCAAATTTTCCCACTAATATTGTAGTAAAACTCTCATAATTTAAAAAAGAATCATATTTTAAGATATATAGGAAAATAATTAGTTTAAATCATTCTTAATTGACCCATCATGATAATATACATCACCCTTCAAAAGATGGACATGGGGGCGTGACATCCATCTTATCAAGCAAAAACCTTTATTTTGAATATCATGAAAACTAACTAAACATATAAATTCCTTCATAGCATTTTATAGTATCATAGAGAACTTAACTTGAATATCTTAAGATCCATCATAATATCAAACCCCAGCAACCTTTTGGCGTTAACATCAATTCTTGTAAAATTCATATAGAGGACATATATATAATACATAATAATATTATCATAAACAAGAGTTTATAAATAAACCCAAAATAATCCATAAATTCATAAATACCACATAATACTTTACTTCATGTTAATGCACAAATACAAGCCATAATAGATTGCATAATAGTAATACTATATTCAAGAGTTTATAAATAACCATAAGGATTCATAAACTTCATGTAGTAGGAGAAAAGAAATGGTTGGACTTGTGGGAAGGAAGGTCCCATAATCAAACACACATACATCAAACCACGGAGTTTCATGAAGAAAATTGGAATAAGACTTGCCGCTCGACTTGTCTTCTTGAAATTCGAAAGGTGATCTTGATATTCTTGAAATTAGATGAAGGCTTTGGTGATGAATTAGAAGGGTTTTGGGAGTGTTTTTGAGAGACTTCGAGTTAGAAAAATGGCAGAAAATGAGGGATTCCCATATATATAGGCATTGGATATTTACCAAATGTCCTTGAATGAAGAAGAGACTTTTTGACCTATTGCGCATCTTGTGCGCATCGCGGTCTTGATGCGGACAGCCAATGGTTTGCAAAATTCCACCAAAAAATATCCTCTTGGCCCGGGAAAAAAACACCTTGTAGGTAAACGTCCCCCAACACAATTTTGCCCTCTGAACAAGAATATGAAGTCGGATTTGCGAAACTCTGCACAGATTTTCATATATTAAAAAGTTGCATCATAAGGTCTTTTCGAGCAATGTTGAGGGGTATTACAATGATTTCTGCAGAAGCAAGAGATTTTTTTGATCTTTTCAGCTTGATGACAAGTAATGTTTACTTTTTTGGCATTTTTCTTAAAAGTTTTCTAATTAGTTTCAATTTTTGACTTCCGTTAATTTTCTTTGATGATACTGGGGAAGAACTAGTGAACACTGAAGCCAATGATTTGTATGCTCTATCTTACAAGTCTATATAACCACTTGTGGAGAGTGGGCAGATTGATCTGGTATGAGAGTATAGAAAACGAAGCAGTCTTACGTTGTACGGACTCTCAAAATATATTGTTATATCTGTATCAAGTCCTCTAAAAACGTACTACTTTTGTAGGATCCGACACACTCATGAACATTTTGAGCAGTTCAAGCACTGCAGCAAAATTCTTCCCATTTGTTTTCTGCTGATAGGAAACCCAAAAAGTGATACATGCCACGAATAAAAAATTATACTATTCGAAGACCATATCTATTTATCACCATGACATGTAATCCAAAATAGGAAGAGATACAAGAGGAATAATGCGCAGGACAAATCGCTCAGTGGAAGATGGTACCAACAATTACTATCAAGAAGAATACTTCAACATATTAACACCAAATGGGCTGTCACTACATAGATACATTATCAAAACAATTTGCTATTTGGCTTTTGTCATTTTTGGTTCTTGATAGTACAAAAAAGTACAAACATATTATACCAACTGATTATTGTCAAACTTGCATATATTAAATTAGTTTAGAATGAGAATGTGCCCATCATGATGCTCCGGCATCTGGATCGCTCATATGGTCTATGCAATGGGACATAGTTGATTTGCAGAGGGTTCGAAAAGAATACCATACGTGTCAAAATTACTACAGGTCAACATTCTACAAAACAAACCTTTATTCCCAGAATACAACTATCGTCCTCGAAGAATGAAGAATATCCTTTTAAATTTATGAGAAAACAATTTCCAATATGTTTCTCCTTCACAATGACAATAAATTAAGCATAGGGGATAAAAAATACCAAATGTTGGGGTATACCTACCGCAACAAGTTTCATCACATGGCCAACTATATGTAGCACTTTCTAGAGAAATATAAATGATGACCACAAAAGTTCTTATTATGATTGAACAACCTGCATATCAGCATACGTGGACATACACCAAAAATATTATCTTCAAAGAAGTATTAGGTAATATTTGATTTGTAATAAATTTGGAATAAATCAAACCGCCAAAACATGCACCACACACGAATCTAATCAAACATTGTTTTGTTGAATTTATGGGCCCGGAGGAAGATGAAATGACATGAACAACACCATACAACTAACAAAGAAGTTGTGGCTACTGTATATACTTTGTTACTAAATGTGTCCACTCAAATAGATAGGCCTGTATTTTTCAAAATATCTAATTTACATTTGGGAGATGGTCATGTTCATTTAAAGTAGAAATTCAGATTTAGGTTGACATTTTCTTAATTACTACAGATAATTGTCTTAATTTGCCCTTAAGTTTTTATTCAAAGTTCATTACTTTTTCATTACGATTTCTAATGATGGTATAGATTCTTTTGTTGATTAATTTTTTAAACGAGCTATTTTATAACATAACTAAGACCGAGCAGGGTATGATAGTTAACTACCTTTTTGTAAAAGTAAAAGATCGTCTGTGTTTATTGAGATGGAGTAGTATTATAATCGGCTTTAAAGTAATAAGTGTGTAAAACATACGACAGTTTAAAGACTGAATCAAAAGATCAGCTAACATTCATGTAATTTTATGCAAATGTTAACGTAACAACTCAGGGGAGAGTATATGTAGGCACTCCCTCTTTATAGGCCATAATTTGGCTGCAATAGATCAATTATTGTATGAATTTACCAGACAAGTAATAGTTTGTATTTGTTATCACACTGTGCTACACATATTAATACACATCGAGTAGTGCAATTTAAACAATATTTTTTTGAATATATGCTACATTAATATACTGAATGAAATAGAGTATAAATGTTAATGGTGCAAGGGGAGTTTGTAAAACAAACAAAGGAATTGAAGAGATATTACTGTCTCCTGGTTTTGGATTCATAAGGATATTGTGTTTTGATTCAATATATTTAGCAATAAGATTCTTAAAGCTCTTATACAAGCTACCCAATCTACCAATCAGTTTCTTGTAGGCAGAAGGCTAGTGACACAAATTAAACTAATAATGTTCATCTCTAAAAGTATAGGCGAAATGGACTAAACATGAAAATAACAATCATGTCAAGACTCAACAATCAACATGAAAAAAGACATGTCAACACTAATGAATCAACATGAAAATTTGAAAACATTAGTGCATATATCTTATAAGGTAGAATTTTAATACCAATATATCTAAAATACCATGTGCAACACATGTGTCATAAATCTAGTTTCTTTAAAAGCATGAACTCCAAAAACATAAAGTTAAATTACGTTAATACCCCTCACTTGAAAAATAACTCCGAAATTATACAATTACCCTCACTTAAAAATACCTAATATAAAAGTAATTCCTCCACTAAACTGACGAGACGCTACTTTCTCCTATAGCTTGGACAAGTTCCACCATTTCCCAACCAATGCAACTCCTGAAATTTCCTTATATATATCAATCAAATGCAGATCTCCTCTCCCATAAACTCCTGCATATATAGTATAACATCTGTCCTGATTTTTTTCATCTTTTTGCTCTGTTTTGTGAGGCAAATATTGTTTGCCGTTGTCAAAATCGAATTACACCATTGTAATTGTGTTCTCCATAAAAACTTGTAAGTTTTTGCTACAAATTTTTTGGACAACCTGTTTACCCTTCTTTTTGATAACTTGGTCCTTCTCTATTTTCTATACGCAATGTTCCAACTTAGTTGGCCTCCTTTGGATAGTGTGGTGGTACCATGTTGCCAATACAATTTTCATAAAATACTTACTTATTGGTACTAATTTTACACAATATTTGTCACGACTCATGCCTAGGGCCTACGTGATCGGAGAATGGGGAACCCGAAGGAACCCCAAACAAGCCTCATAGTATATGTACGTCAAAAATCCATTGTAAAACCACCATTCAACAGCTTGCAATAACCTCAACCAATGTACATCAAAATCCATCATCAAATCTTATATTAGATCCAAGATTTATAGCTCAAAACTTGATAAAACAATCATACTTTCATAAACCCCAAATCACTGTGCAGTGAAATTTATAATAATTAAGACTCATAAGTAAATTAACATTAAATCATGCAACATAAGTATAAAGGGAGCTTAGCCACCATGGGTGAAAGGACCCAATAGTTTAACACCATATATCTTTACTTTGGTAAACTTTTGAAGAAGATTGGAAATGGAAACATGAAGCTTGAATGAATTCCTTTAGATTGGTCTTGAGTTTTGGGACTTTAATTTATAGTGAAATATGAGTCTAAGTGTTTGAGTGAGCATTAGGGAATGTTTTGGATAGTATGAGGGTGAAATAAGGCTAAGTATAGGTATTTTAGTGAATGGAAACACTTAGACCCAGGGCCTAAACGTCTTGGACTGAAGTCAATAAAAAAATGACCAAAATAACGTCGATTACTCACTAGAATTTTCATTTTTTGCACATACGAGTTCTACAAAAATGGGCCTAAATCCTTCAGTCTAACTCGGAATGAGGTGAAACCAAGTGCATTAGAAAGCTAATTCAAAGGGCTATATGTTGCTAGATTGTGGGCCATCCAGTTCTTTGTGTGTTAAGAGATATACCCCCTTAAATTTGATCCTCCTAAATTGCATTTTTTGCGATTTTTGGATTTTGCTACGGTTCCTCTAAAATTCAGGTTAGACCTATTTCCCACTCAATTTGACTCCTTGAACAAGAATATGAAGTAGTATTTTCAAAATAATGCACAAAATTTTAGATATATGGAAAGTAATGATTCCGAAAACTTTCGAGGCACATTTTCGAGCATTTTTTGGGGTCATTTCAATATCTCCCCCTTGGGAACATTCATCCCTGAATGTAAAAGAATCATACATGAGAAGAGTGATCATTAACAAATTAGCTCCAACAAGAATTCAACAATACATTTAAAATACCATTTTTAAAACCCTAACATAAGTATAAGATCATCATAACTTGCCAACTTAAACCTGAATGCATATGAATGACATAGGGGATGAAACATAAGACTTGGAACCACATGAAGGACTTAATCACTATATTAGTCTTGATTAGAGTGAATGAGGTATGAATATTGCTCCCTTAAGACCGCTTCGGCTTCCTTGGAGACAACTTTGACTTGATGATCCCTACAAGAGGGCCTTAGTGAATATCACATCCTCATTATTTAACATCTCCACTCATCCATCCGACACCTCCACTGGGAACTCCTTCTAAGCCAACTTATCCTCAACCTCACCAAAACTTCAAAGAGTTCTATAGCACTAGAGTAACCAACACATCCCTTCAACCTAGAAGCATGACAAACTGAATAAACCATACCCCTACAATAGGCAATTTCCAAACTTATGTAACCTTACCAACCTCCCTCTATACTCTATAAGGACTCACCATCCTCAATTCAACTGTCAAAGTTAAATTCACCTAACACACTTGGTACTACAACACCATCTTCCCCCTGGGAGACAACCTCCACCCCTATCATCTTTCCACCCAAAACTTCCAACACCAATAAAGCGGAATCAAGGCCTTGCTTAAACTAGACCTCCTCAACCAAAGAGGATTTTGAACCACCAAGAATACTATACTACTATTCTCAACTTCCCTCATCCTAACTTCTAACCTAACAAACCGATGGACGCTACTAGTCTCCTCTTTGCCAACCTCGTCAACACATGCTAGGCCACCTAGAGCACCACCTACAATATTAGCCTTAATGCATACTCATATAATAATTCTTATGGAGTTCTAACTACCTTCTTCTTATGCTCCACTCAAACCTATCATATTAAGCAAACAACCCCTCATCCTTCAAGACTTGCAACACTACCCCTAAATGATTCACAAGTTTAAACAAATCAATACCTCATCACTAGAGATCACCACAAACATATCAAGGTAGGGTTTTAAGACCCTATTCTAGGGACCCACACACATAGCCAATGCATAAACCAACCAAACAACTCCACCACTACCAATAATGCTCATTTGGGGACCAAGCTCAAACCAAAGATCAACCTTAGTGAAGCGACTAACTCATTGTAGTTGACCAAATAGATCAATTATCCTCAACCATCACATTACAACCTTACGGCTTCTACACTTATTGGAAACATGCTATGTAAGTAGGCCAAACTACCCCAAGACCTCTAACACATCAAGCTAAGTTCAACCAAGATCATTATACAAGACTCATATGCAATGAGAACAAAAGCAACCCTTATAGATCAATTGAACCTTAACACAAGACTTGACCTAACTTTTTTGCTACCTCTTGACAACTTCACACTTAAAGACAGGTTCATTAGGGAATCGAAAACTAGCTCTATGGGTCCTACCATCGATGGAGACACAACATGCATGAAACTACTCCATCCCAAGTGTAACATCAAAAACTACCAAACCAATTCCAACAAGTCACAAGGCTAGACCTAATGAAATATGAACACGGATTAACACTTATGGACTTTCTAGAAACCCAAAAGAACAAGGAACGAAACAATTGCATACTGGCCCCTACAAAGCACACACATCAAAGTCAAGGAAACATCAACTTACCGGTAGCAACATCGAGCGCCTCATCTACTTCTTGCCTCCATTTAAGAGCATAGAATCAATTACACCTTGGAGCATCCCCTTGATCAACCTCACCACCTCTACCTTTTTTGCGCCTAAGAGGTCAATCTATTATCTTGTGACCCTCCTCTCCACAACTATAATAGGCATTGGTCTTCCTCAAACATGGCCCGCCATGGTATCTTCCACACCTTTGACACTTATGATTAATGCGCCTTCATAGCCATCATGCCTCCTTAAGTTAGTCACCCCATCAATAGCCATCCTCTTATTTGAAGCACCACTGGACTCTAGATCTTGGGAGCTAGCATCAAATCGAGCCCTCTTGGCCTCAGTACCCCTTATTTTCCTCAACTTCTCCTATTCCATTTGCTTGGCATAAGTCATCAAGCGGGATAAGTCCATGTCACTAATCAACAGAATGGACCGACAATCCTCACTCACCTAGTAAGAGACACCCATCACAAACTTAGTCATCATAGTCCTGTATAGGCCACCAATTGAGGAGCATATTTGGATAGTTGGGTGAACTTGAGGGCATACTCCCTCACACTCATAATACCTTATTTCAAGTTCATGAACTCTATGAATTTAGCTTCCCTAAGCTCAAGTGGGAAGAACTGGTCAAAGAAAGTGAACTCCTCCTATAGATCAATATTGTCAACCCCCTTCTCTCTCTTCCATTGGTTAAACCATATTTGTGCCACCCCTTTGAGTTGGAAAGCCGACAATTCCACCTTTTCATTTGTCCCAACACCCATAATAATCAAAATCTTAACAACCTCATCTATGAATATTTATCCACCTTTGACCCATAGAACATTGGAGGAGTTAACGTCATAAAGTCTCTCACCCGAGATGCTGGTGTAGGAGCATGAGGGGTTTGGGCCCCTTTGTTGGTTTGATTATCCCATAACTTGAGCAAGCATAGTGAGAGAATCGTGGAACTCATCATGAGCCGGTTGTTCCTTGGGATAGTGGGCTCTTCTTCCTCTTGTGTTAGGCATTCTCTAGCATAAAAAAGAATAATCATTAAGAGGGAAAACTTACTACAACTCTATAGGACGACTTAGAACTTGAAGAAGGGAAACGTTTCCTAAAACTTCTCATAGCCTCCTACTCATAGTTGTGGTGCACAACACAACTATGAATAAGACTCTAATCGAAATGGTATGTTGGACTCCACCCACATAAGGATGCAAACATGACTATTTCAGCCCACATAAGGATGCAACAATGCACTTAAACATCATTTCAAAAATTTCAACATATGTGTAAAATCATCATGAACTTGTCAATTTAAACATAAATGTATACAATGGCATGAGGGTCAAACTTAAGAATTAAGATCATATAGACGACTTAGATCAATACATTAGGCTTGAGTGGAGTGGAAAAGATAATGGCATCACTTTTGCATATTTGCTTCGGCCTCCCAGGTAGCATCTTTGACTTGTTGGTTCCTCCAAAGGACCTTAATGGAAACAACTTCCTTATTCCTCAACCTCTTTACTTTCCTATCCAAAATCTCTACTATAACCTCTTCATATGTCAAGTTGTCTTCAATTATCCCAACAACATCAAGAAGCACAATAGCATTGGGGTCATCCACACACTTCATCAACATAGACACATGAAAGATAGGATGAATCAATTCCATCTCCCTAGGCAAATCCAACTCGTAGGCCACCTTACCAATCCTTCCCATCACCATATAAGGACCCACATATCTAGGGCTTAACTTGCCCTTCTTATAAAAATGGACCACACCTTTCATGGGTGACACCTTCAAATACACCCAATCACCAACCGTGAATTCAAGATCCCTTCTCCTCACATTGGCATAGAACTTTTGGCGACTTTGGGCTATTTTCAACCTTTCTTTAATTATACTTACCTTCTCCATAGTGTCTATAACAAGATACAGACCCAATAAGGCCACCTCTCCAACCTCAAACCACCCAACAGATGATCTACAACATCTACCATAGAGAGCTTCAAAAGGAGTCGTACTGATGCTAGAATGATAGCTGTTGTTGTATGCGAACTAAATGAATGGAAGATGATCATCCCAACTACCCTTAAGATCCAATACACGAGCCCTAAGTATATCCTCAAGAGTTCGGATATTCCTTTCGGCTTAGCCGTCCGTTTGAGGGTGAAAGGCCGTATTAAGCTTTACCTTGGTTCCAAGACCTCTTCAGAAAGACCCCTAGAAGTGTGAAGTGAAATGTGCACCACAATCTGATATAATGGATAAAGGAACCCCATGCAACCTCACCAAGTCTTTGAAGTACAACCTAGCATAATTTTCAGCCCTATATGTAGTATTAATAAGAAGAAAGTGAGCTGATTTTGTCATCGTATCAACCACAACCCATATAGAATCAAAACCCTTTCAAGTCTTGGGCAACCCAACCATAGAGTACTATTAATCTCTTCCTACTTCCAAGTAGGAATCTCTATGTCTTGGGTTAGGCCACCCGACCTTAGATGTTCGGCTTTGACTTGTTGGCAACTATGGCAATCGGACATAAATTTTGCAATGTCTTTCTTCATGCCTCCCCACTAATACACCTCTCTCAAATCTCTATACATTTTAGTAGACCCGAAGTGAATAGAGTAAGAAGAACCATGAGCCTCATCAATAATTTTTTCCTTCAACCCATCAACATAAGGCGCGCAGAATCTACCTTGGTAGCTAAGGGCACCATCTACCCCTTGGGAGAAACCCTCCACCTTAACATCTTTTACTGACACCTTCAATTCCAACAAAGTGGGGTTAAGATCTTGCTTAGCTTTCACTTCCTCAACAAATGAAGATTTAGAACCATCAATAATAATACCTCCATTATCAACTTCTTCCAACCTAACCCCCAATCTAGCTAACCGATGCACCTCTCTTGCCATCTCTTCATCACCACCATCAACATGAGTTTGGCTACCCATAGACACCCTACTCAAAGCATCCGCCACCAAATTAGCTTTACCAGGATAATAATGCACACTCATATCATAATACTTGGGAAGTTCTAACCACCTCCTTTGCCTCAAGTTAAGATCCTTTTGAGTGAAAACATATTGGAGACTCTTATGATTGGTGAACATATTAACATGCACCCCATACAAAGAATGGAGCCAGATTTTTAATGCAAATTCCATGGCATCTAGCTCGAGATCATGGGCAGGGTAGTTCTTTACATGTACTTTGAGTTTCCTAGAAGCATAGGCTATGACCATACCATTTTGCATTAGAACACAACCCGAACCAACTCTAGCACCATAATACGCAACGAACCCCTCTAGCCCATCCGATAGTGAAAATAAAGGAGCAGACAGAAGCTTATCTTTCAATGTTTAGAAGCTCTTTTCACGGTCATCAGTCCACACAAGTTTAGCCTTCTTTTGAGATAATTTTTTCATGAGAAAAGCAATAGAAGAGAACCCTTTCACAAATCTCCGGTAACCTGCTAGGCCCAAAAAACTCCTAATATCTGATAAGGTCAATGCTCTAGGCCATTTCTAATCACATCCATATTTTTGGGACCCACCTTAATACCATTCCCCGACACCATATGACCTAGAAAAGCAACTTCTTTCAACCAAAATTCACACTTCTCATATTCAGCATACAATTTCTCCTCCTTCAATCTTTGCAACAATACCCTCAAATAACCCATATGCTCCTCCTAACTATGTGAATAGATCAAAATTTCATCAATGAATACCGTAACAAATGAATCAAGGTAGGGTTTAAAGACCCTATTCATAAGATCTATGAAGATAGTCGGTGCATTGGTGAACCCAAAAGACATCACAACAAACTCATAATGCTCATACC
The DNA here is from genome assembly GCA_011800125.2 of Solanum clarkiae. Taxonomy (NCBI): domain Eukaryota; kingdom Viridiplantae; phylum Streptophyta; class Magnoliopsida; order Solanales; family Solanaceae; genus Solanum; species Solanum clarkiae. Next base: position 31,505 of record JAABOM020078549.1, on the reverse strand, counting down.
TAGTCCAGAAGGCCGTCTTAGAAATCTCACACTCCCTCACCTTCACTTGATTGTACCCAGACCGATGATCAGTCTTAGAGAAATGGCTAGCCCCTGCAATTGGTCAAACAAATCATCAATCCTTGGAAGAGGATACCTATTGTTAATGGTGACCCTATTAAGTTACTGGTAGTCAATACGCATTCTAAGAGACCCATCTTTCTTCTTCACAAACAACATTGGTGCACCCCAAGATGATTGGACTGGCCTAATAAAACCCTTCTCCAATAAATTCCTCAATTGCTCCTTCAACTCATTTAACTCTGTTATGGCCATACGGTAAGGGGAATAGAAATGGGTTAAGTATCGGGAAGGAGGTCTACACCAAAGTCTATTTCCCTTTTGGGAGGAACACCAGAAGGTTATTTGGAAAGACATCAAGAAACTCATTTTCAACTGGAACTGACTCTATGGTAAGGACTTTGGACTCCGCAACCCTAAACCTCACTTGATGATAAAGACACCCATTAAAGATCAACTTACGGGCTTTAACGCAAGAGATGAACCTACCCTTGACGACCACATCTTGACTCTCCCACTCAAGGACGGGTTCATTTGGGAATTGTAATTCGACCCTACGGCTTTTACAATCAATAGAAGCATAGTATACATGCAACCAATACATCCCAAGAATGATATCAAAATCAACCATGCCAAACTCAACAAGATCACAAAAAAATATTTTATGAAAAATGCAAATGGGACAATATCTATAAACCTTCCTAGCAATAATAGATGCACCAATAGGAGTAGATGCCTCATATCACTCATACAATAATTCAGGTTGAACATGGAACTTTTTGTCAACAAAGGGGGTAACAAAAGAAAGAGTCGCACCCGGATCAATCAATGCATACACATCAAAATCAAAGATTTTTAACATACCGATAACAATGTGGGGCACCTCATTAACCACTTGCTTCCCATGCAAAGCATAAAACTAGTTGTGCCTTGGGGCACCATCTTGTCGGCCACCTCTACCCTGAGGAACGACATTGGCACCCCGACTTTGAGGATAAACATCATTACCCTTGTTGCGATCTCGAGAGCATTTAACCTTTTTGTGACCCACTTCTTCACAACCATAACATCCATTATTGTCTACCAAGCCCTTATGACCCTTACAACATTTTGGTCACACATCATTAGAAACCATAACACCAACACCTTGGTTCCTTGTGAAGTCATTGGCAAATCCCCTATTAGAAGCATGAGAAGGCCCTTGGGTATGGTAGAACCAACCACCCCTTCAGCTTTGGAACTTCCCTTAAAAATGGGCCCTCTTGGCCTCATGACTCCTCCTCTTCCAATTGTTCGGCATAGGTCTCCAAACTGGACAAGTACATGTCATTAATAAACTTGGCAGACCCGCACTCCTCACTCACAATATCAGAAATAGCCATCACAAATTTGTTCATCCTAGACATTAGTCTGCCACCAAATGTGGAGCATATTTTGAAAGTTGGTTGGACTTGAGGGCGTACTGCCTCACACTCATAGACCCTTGGCTCAAACTCATAAATTCTACCAATTAGGCTTCCCTAAGATCAAGAGGAAAGAATCGATTAAGGAAAGCCAAAAGTACCATATTGTCAACCCTTTTCTCCTCTTTCCATTGATTGTACCATATTTGTGCAACCCCTTAGGTTGGTAGGCCGCCAACTCCGCCTTATCCCTCGACCTCACACCCATGATAGCCAAAATCTTGTAAACCTCATCAATGAATTCTTGAGGGTCCTCCCTTACCTGTGACCCATGGAATTCTGGGGGATTTTTCCTAATGAAGTCCCTCACCCGAGAAGCCGGTATAGGAGGATGAGGGGCTTGGGCACCATGGTAGTCTTTTTTAGCCACAATTTTCGCAAGCAAAGTGAGAACATACTGAAGCTCTCCGTTAGTTGCTTTCCCCTCATGTGTGCGGGCTGTTCTCCCTCTCGTGTTAGGCATAATCTAGTATAAAAAAGGACAATCATTAGGGGGGAAAACTTACTCAAATTCTGTAGTATGACATAGTGTAAGAAGAAGGGAAACATTTCCTCAATGCCTTATAGCCTGATGCTCATAGTTGTGGTGAACAACACAACCATGAAAAAGACTCTAATCGACGCCATGTGTTGGAATCTGAGGATCTACCAACCTAGTTCTCCGATACAAAGTTTGTCAGGACCTAAGCCTTGGGCTTAGACGTGACACGATGCAAGGGGAGCCCAAAGGTACCCAAAGCAAGCCTTTTAACATATCATTACACATCCTTGGTCGTAGAAGCAAGAAAAATACAACAATAAAATGAAATAGGGACAATGGGGCTAAGGAACAACTCCTATATCATAAATATCAAGAGTAAAGGGAGAGTCAAATATCATAGCATTACACATGAAATTTCTAACAACATCTCTACTACATAGATAAGAGTGGTAGCCAGAACAAGCTACCTGGCTCAACCTCATAGTGAACATTTACAAAAAAAAGGTAGTCTTAGAACATAGAATGATACAATAAGAAGCTTACTCAGAATGGAGGACTAACCAACAAGCTTGAGATAAGTCCTAATACCCACGTCGAGGAGGATGATCAAGTGGGGCTCCGGTTCCTACATGGAGACATCATATAGTCATAGAGTATGCGTTAGTACGTTTGAATGTACTAAGTATGTGGGATGCAATGCAACAAGAGATATGTAACATAATCGAAATGCATAAGCATAGGCAATGAGTAGTAGATACAATATGGCATGTATGTGAGACACTGTGTAGTAAATCATGCTTATATAGAACATAATACATGTTCTAGAAGAGACCACTATCATACTAGTGGATCATTGCACCCTACCACCCTCGGTGATAAAGGTACCAACCCCATCAGTTGACTACCACCCTTGGTGGCTAAGGTACAAACTCCCTCACATTGTTATCAAGGAACAAATCTCCCGACATGCTAGTGTAAAACCATGCAATTCAAGAGCGAAATCATGATAATAAATTCAATATAAAACCATTAATAGATACTTAGTAACACAATCAAGCAATATACATCAACACCCTTCATCAAATCTCACAATAGACCTTAGATTCATAGCTCAAAACATGTTAAACCAACCATACTTTCATGAAACCCCAACATAGTGTGCAGTGAAATTCATAATAGATAAGACCCATGAGCAACTCAACTTTAAATCCTACAGTTTAGGGTAAAAGAGAGCTTGGGTATCATGGGTGAAAGGAACATATGAAAGAAACCCACATACCTTGATTGTGGAGAATCCTTGAAGAAGATTGGAGATGGAGACTTGAAGCTTGAATGAGAACTTAGAAATCCGGATTAGCTTTGAGACTTGAATTTAGGAGATGAAATATTGGCTAAGTGTTTGAGTGAGTACTTGGGAATTTCTTGAATGATATGAGAGTGAAATAAGGCTAAGTATAGGCATTTTCATAGATGGGAACACTTAGGCCCAAGACCCAAAAGTGTTGGACCGAACTTGAAAAACTAGCACAAAAATGAAATGAGGTGCACCGTTCGCGTGTTGCGCCACGGGCGTAGAAACCTCACCCGAAATCGCATTTTTGCAATTTTTGAATTTTTCTACAGTTTCTCTTAAATCGAGTTTAGACTCATATTCTACTAAATTTTACCCCCTAAAAAAGAATATGAAGTCAAATATTCGTTATCATCTATGAATTTTAAGATATATGGAAATTACGATTTCGGGCACTTTCGAGGCACATTTTTAGGCACGTTTTGGGGTTGTTTCATACACGTCCTTCGAGCATATGGGAAATCAACTAGCTTGTGATCCACTTCACCACAACCACAACAAGCATTAGTCTTCCTCAAGCATGGCCCAGCATGGTACCTTCCTCACCTTAGACACTTAGGATTAGATCTCCCTTCATAGCCATCTTGCCACTTTGAGTTTGGAACCCTATCAAAATAGCCAACCTCTCATCACCCCCCATACCCTTCTTCGGATTACGAGGGCTATCATTTACTTTATGACCTGACTCTTCACAGCCATAACAAGCATTAGTGCCCCTCAAGCATATTCCATCACGGCCTCTTCCACATGTTGGGCACCTAGCATAAGGCACCACACTACCACCACCTCTACATTTGGGACTTTGGAACTTACCCCTAACACGGGCCCTCTTAGCATCATTACCCCTCCTCTTACCATTCGAAGTCATGGGGGATCTCGCTCATTGATTGAATTAAGTCATTAATTTAGTCATCACATTGGCCAATAGCCACAGAGCATCGCGAACCTCTACATTTGATATATCACCATTCTGAGTAGCTCGAGACATACCCTGAAATGTAACAGTCAGGGATCAGCAATAAGCCCTAGGGGGCGTAACTCTATTGCATGACATAGATTATGAAAAAGTGAAACATTTCCTAGAACGCCTCATAGCATCCTATTCATAGTCATGACATGCTTCACAACTACAAATAGGACTCTAACCGACATGGGGTGTTGGACTCCAAGGACCATTATATACCTAGTGCATTGATACTAAGTTTGTCACAACCCAAGCTTAGGGCCTAGATATGACCCGATCAATGGAAAACCCGAAGGGACCCCAATCTAGCCTCTTAACATATCATTGCACATCCTTGGTCATGGGAGTGATAAAAAAATAATAAGAGATAGTAAAAGGGAACATGGGTCTAAGGGAAATCTTTCATACTATAAAACATCAAAGAGTCAAAGGGATTCAAAGCTAACAGTATCAATACATACTTGTCCAACAACACCTCTAAACATAGAACTTAGCGGGGGCCAAGACAAGTAACCTGGCTCACCCACATAATAATGATAATAGGTAATCAAAATATAGAAGATGTCATTTAAACATAAGCATGAGAGAAGATAGATATTGTCCCCGGACTTAAGGAATCACAAAAGCTAACTTCAAAAATTCGTCCAGCCATGTGGAGAAGAATTAATAGGAGCTCCGGTTCCTACATGGTAATATCATGTACGCATAGAATATGTATTAGTTTGTTTGAATGTACTAAGTATGTGTGATGCAATGCAAGAAGAGATACGAAACATAATTGAAACATATAAATATAGGCAATTGATAGCATAATAATAATATGGCATGTCTAATTGATGCTTGAAGTAAAATTATACTTATATAGAACATAATACAATTGCAAGAAGAGACCATCATCATAGAGTTCATAGTTTACAAGGTACAAACCACTTGATTGGTTGGTGGATGGACTCACCCTACCACCCATGGTTATTGAGATACAAACCCCTGAATTGGTTGTCAAGGTATAAACCCCTCGACATGGTTGGTGAATTGTCGCACCTTACCACCCATTGTGATTGAGGTACAAAGCCCTCAACCTAGTTACCAATGTATAAACCCTTTGATTGGTTGGTGGATGTCGCACCATACCACCCATGGTTATTAAGGTACAAACCCCTCAATCGGATTGTAAAGGTACAAACCCCTCAGCATTGTTACCCGGGCTTTTAACCCCCCGAGTAGGGTATGGATAATTTTCAACAGTATATAGGAGAATATCATATACATAAATTCTCTTCATTATCATAAAGTCATTAAACTCATAAGGCATGCATTGGACCTTCAATTCCTCAAGAAACCATAACCGGATTTATTATCAAACACTTGATGGGTGTCAATGCAAGTCTAAAACAACACAATTAAAGAGTGAATTCATGCAAGAAATCTTGATATAAATCATCCCACCAATAATTGGTAACACCATCATACAATATACATCAAAAACCTTCATCAAATCTCAAGATAAATCTAAGATTCATAGCTCAAAACATGCATAAACAGTCATACTTTTAGAAAACCCCAACATAGTTCATAGTCAAACTCATAATAGAAAATCCATATGTAAGATCTACTTAGAAGCATATATTTTAGGTAAAAAAGAAGCTTGGGCACCATGGATGAAAGGACCCAACGGTTGAAACCCATGTACCTTGACTTTGGAGAATTCCTTGAAGAAGATTTGAATGGAGACTTGAAGCTTGGATAAATTTCTTAAGATCCGGAAGAGATTTGGACACTTGAATTTTGAGAGAAATATTAGTCTATGGGTTTGAAAGAGTATCGAGGAATGTCTTGAATACTAAGAAGGTGAAATATGGCTAAGTATATATATTTTCACATATAGGAAGACTTAGGACAAAGACCCAATAGCCTTGGACCGAAGTGGAAAACTAGCACATCTTTAACACTATGGCGCGCCCTTAGGGCGTCGCGTCAGAGGCGCGAATGTTCACTGGAAATTGCGATTTTTGAATTTTGATACGGTTGCTCTAAAATCGAGTTTAGACCTATTCCCTGCACAATTTTCTATCTAAACAAGAATATGAAGTCAAATTTTTTATATCATGTACGGATTTTGAGATATATGAAAAATACGATTTCGGGCAATTCGAAGTCACATTTTTTGGAACATTGTGGGGCCGTTTCAAAGTAGATGACCCACATAACTATGTTTTTTCAATGTAGGTTCATCATACAACACATTCTGGCGACTTTTGTCCCAAAAGATGGACATTGACTATGGATCCATGAGTAAGTTGATCATCTGTTACTTTGGCAAGTTTAGGACAGGCGCGGAAATGACATTGCCATCGTTGTGCATCATTAAACTAAAGGTGATAGGATTGAATGTTAGAGAAATTCCTAAGCAAATACTGATTGAACATGATATTTTAAAACTGAGTTTAATACTACCAAGTCTATTTTAAAAGCATGATATCTTTAAAACTTGCATATGTATTTAATTGAGTGTGAGTCAACCAAGTTGAGGTGAGTGAGTTGAATTTTACTTTCTTGAGCTATTTTGGATGCCTGTATAATTCATGTACTAACATCCATTTGGACCTGCTTCATTTCATGATGTAGATATAGGTGATAAAAGACTTCAACCAGCATATCGTTGAGGTATAGTTCTGTGCATTTCCATAGTTGGTGCACCCCTCCTTTCTTTCCGAGGGATCCGGTTTTCCTTGACTTCAATTTTATATTATTTTATTTCCAAATTGTTAATTAGAGGCTTCATAGACATTGAGTAGAGGATTTGTTGAGTATTACTTATTTCAAAATTTATTCATTGGAAATGATATTTTATCAGAGTTATGTTTACCATATAATGTTCTATTTTATTTGAGTATTTTCGTCCGTTGTTGAGTTAATTTGACGATGAGACCAGGTGGTTCTCTTAGGAAATCAACAATGGTTCTTCAAGTGCTGGCTATGCCAAAGGTACCCTCATGGGACGTGACAGGTTTCCCTAATTGGTGTCGTTTAATTCAAATCTAAAATTTCATGACAATATCCTCTTGACTCTATGGAATGACGTGGGAATTATCTTATCACGTTGCTCTATTGATAATAATAAAAATATGAATATCTTGGTGTGATCAAAGAAAAATGGCGCCATTGCTGGGGAATAGGGGTTAACATTCATTATATTCACTAGTAGTTCAATTCAAGTGTTAATTTCTTAATTCTCTTATATTTTACTTTTTTTTATTTAGTATTCTTTGTAGGGTATATAGGTGTTGTATGACAAATATAAGGAGTCAAGGAATTCTCTTAGCTCCGGCCAACTTAGTGATCCAATGTGTTGCAAGAAGAATGACTCAAGCAAATATTAATATCGCGGTTATGAAGTGGTGAATCAGAATGTTGATATTAATGATGGGAACGACAATCCACCACCCTTGGAAATAGACCACAACCTAGAGACTTCAATGAGAATACTTATAGATGAAATCAATATCGATTGAATCCCATGACCGTGGACGTAACGGGAGATATAGTGTTGCCACCACTACCGACCAACACTAAGTTCACGGTTTCAAGTGGATTGCTTCAAATGCTTTAAAATCATGGTTTGTTTGCGGGTCTACCATTCGAGAATCCTTATAGCCATCTGCATAATAGAGCATGATGAGGATACAAAAGATTTCTATGGATTCTATTGGATTGAGGGTGTTCCCTCTATCTCTTAATGGTAATGCAGTGGTGTGGCTATCAGGACTCCCACATAGCTCAATCACCAGTTGGGCAGATTTATTGAAGGCCCTTTATGAAAGATAATTCTCGAGGTCAAAGAAGCTCAAATTAAAAGATCAAATCAATAATTTTGAGCCATTTCCGGGTGATTCAGTTAGTACAATGTGGGAGAGATTTACAAAGTGTTTAAGAAGTATCCCAGACCACAAAATTGTTGATGATTACTTGGTAGAGATCTTATACTGTGCTCTCGATGAAAATGGTCAAGCTTAGGCCAATACTATAATGGGGGCATGTTCTTGGATCAACCGTTCAGAAGGATTGTCGAGAGAATGGAGCAAGTGGTCAAAACTGTCACGACCCAAGACTAGGACCTAGACGTGATACCGCGAATGGGAAGCCCGAAGGCAGTCCAAACAAGCCTCTTAGCATATTATTTGCACAACCTTAGTTTCGTGAAAATAATATAAGATAAATAAGCACATAACAAATGATTTGTAATATCCAACAACATCTCTAAGAATGAATAGGATGAGGGCCAAATCATGTTCAAGTCTAACCCTCAAACTAGAAAGTAAAGTGGAATAAAGTTTCAACATAAGTAATATAGAAACTGCGTATCATCCCTGAACTAGAGGACTCACCAACTCGCTTCTTTCAATGATCCAAAGCTAACCACGTAGAGGATATCGATGAGCATTGATCCCTACATGGTGAAATCATGTATCCATATAGTATGCGTTAGTACTTGGAATGTACTAAGTATGTGGGGTGCAATGCAATAAGGGAAGCATGCCATAGTAATCGAAATGCATAAACATAATCAAAGATATAAGCTCAATATGTCATGCATGATCAATGCTTAAGGTAAAACATACATGGAGGTAATCATACTTTCATAACTCATAAGAATCATTATAAAGTGGCATGAGTAGCTCGTCCATATACCCTGTATTAGAAGGTGAGGAACATTGCGTAGGTCATAATAATAAAGAACCATCATAAATCATCATAAAAGAGTATATAGAGGACATGAAGGGGATATGAGCATATATAAGAAAAACCATGGATCAAGAATGACATATACCATAATGCTTTGGCGAGTTCATAACAGATAGTGAGAAATACAAGGTGTCATACATAACTAAAGGATTAATATTCTTTGGTGAAAAGTACATCATGTTACATTAATGACTATTTTATTATGCAGGAACATTGGCAATCATAATTGAGAACACCCTATACACTTGTAGAAATCATCATGTACCTTTAGGGAAAAATACCACTTGAATTTGTGAAACAAAGAATCATAAGAGCTTTAAATCACCTTTGGATATAACATAAAAGAACTGTTTAATCATCTTAAAAGGGACAACTTAGAACCATAAGAAGAACTTGAACATGTGTGAGAGAAAACTTTAATCGACATAAGCCATATTATCTAAGCCATGGAGTCCCGATGTTTTCCCTACATCGAAGGAAAGGGGGAAGTCACTTGCTAAGGCGACCGCCTAAGATACCTAAGTGGATCCACAAAAGCTTTGCTATTGAACAACCTCGACTATTGGTTGGTCTGAAAATCAACCTCTACTAGTGGGTGATTCCTATTTCCTATGGCGGCATGTAGTTATGGGACAATGAGATTCTACTAACAGTCTCTTGCCTCTTCTAATGGGGAGCTTCCGCATTAATCCCAAGGTCCACTCTGTGCTAAGTAAACTCTTACTGAATAATCATAGGGAGGAATCATGAAATTCATTAATAGAGAGGTATTCTACTAACCCATCCCATAAGTCATGTTAAACAATGGAGGAGAATTCTACTAACCCGTCCCATAAATATTTTGAACATTAATCATCATCATAAGGATAACTCTTATACCTTGGCTAAGCCTCTACTATCGGCTATCATCATAATATTAGCCAAGCCCCTAGTATCGGCTAGCATCATCATCATATCTCTCTACTAATGGGTGATCATTTCATATCCCTCTATTAGTGGGTCATCATATTCTCACGATCATAACTAGATGGGGACTCAAATTTCTTTTTTTTTTATTCATTCTAAATTTCATAAGACTAGTCCCATTGGACATAAAAATATGAGGGTAATCATGACATATATGACTTGTATAGCATAACATCATAAGGTGGGCCTTACAATAATACATAGCTTTCATAATATCTCAATGAATTTCACATAATACTTGATATACCTGGTCCTCCATAACAGTCATGAACAAGCATACATATAGCGAAACCTTTTCATTATTCATAAGAAACTTCACCATTAAACCCTAATCATTAAGAATCATTCAAAATTAGAAAAATTAACTTGACAATTGGGTGGGCTCATGTAATTATAAATCATGTAACTCAAGAGGACTATGCGTGAAAGTAATGCATTTCATCAATTTATGTCATCTCTGGAACAATCCATCTCAGTCATACATATCAAATAAAGGGTTCCATATCATTCATAACATTTAAAATATTCTCATGAACTCATAGCACGTTTAGTTTCTCTTCAACATCAACAATATCCATAACTCGCATGTGCTACCATAAGCCTTCATCAATAAGAGATTTGCCACATAACTTAGTCAAATAATGTTGGGTATATGTATTTACACTTAAAATCATAGAATTAAGAATAAGGAACATGAGAGGAGTAAATTAAAGTCATTTAAGAAGTCATTCGAACAACCCAACAACATACTTGAAAAATCCCAATTTGGGTGTCATGAGAACCAGTCAAAAATTCATAATATTTCAGAATCTTTTAAGATGTCATAGCTTACAAAGCTTTAATGTAATAAGTATATCCTAATATCAATCATTAGCAGGAACTCATGCATCAATAAATCAAGAATCAACAAATTTCCAACATTTTTCAAGTAAGAGAGTGATAATAGAAAATACCCTTAGAGAATTAGTCATTAGAATGAAGAAATTTGATAAAAAATAATTTTGGGCCTCCATGGGTGAAAGGACCCATAGATCAAGACCCACATACGTTAGACTTGGACTTTCTTGAAGATAATTGGAGGAAGTCTTGAGACTTTACTTGGTTTTTTTGAATTCCAATAAAACTTCTTGAAAATCTTGAAAATGGATGGAGAGTCTGGTGAAGATTAGAGATGAATTCGAGAGGTTTTTGGGTGAGTTTTGGAGTTGAAAAATGGCTAAGGATGATGGTTTCATGTATGTGAAGGCATTGGGTAATTACCCAATTATCCTTGAGTGAAAAGGAGGTTTTTTAATCTATGATGCGTCCAGTACGCATCACAGCTACTATATGGACATCCACGACTTGTGGAATTTCACCGAAAAAAATATATTTTTTGGCACTGGTAAAATATAACTTGTTGATAACCATTTCCCCACACAAGTTTGCCCTCTGAACAAGAATATGGGGTCGAATTTGCAAAATCCTGTATGGACTTTGAGACATACAAAAAAAAATGCATTATAGGGTATTTTTGAAATACGTTTAGGGGTTTTTCCATATCCCCTCCTTTGAAACATTCATCCCCGAATGTGACTAGAGATAACATGAATAGAATGGAACATCTATAAACTACTTACTAAAATAATAATATAAATTAAATATTGTTTTCATGCAACTTTCAAAGTCTCTATCATGAAAATCATTTTAAAAGCATGAGTAGCACATTTTCATAATTACCCATTAAACTTCAATCAAATCTCTTCATGAGCATTCATGCATAATAAGTAACATGTCAAGACTAGATAAACGATGTATAAGAATGAACTTGAACTACCACTGTTACCAAATTGCCAAGACAACCACTTACCAATACATCTACCATAGCATCATCACTTACGAAACCACTTAGTACCAACCATCACCCTATTCAAGGAAACACATACATACTGGGCATAGTGCTACGAGCTCTCTCTCTCTTTCCTTCCTAGCGGCCACCAGACAATCTCTTCTCTTGTGCTCTAATTCACCATACCCAAAAAAACCTTCTTGACCCACTATCGTTAGTAAGAGGAAAAACCTTAGGTACTTCTAATGGCATGAAATGGATCATAATAAAGAGAAACATTTCCTAAAATGTCTCATAGCCTCCTTTCCATAGTTGTGGCGCACTTCACAATCATGAATAAGACTCTACTCGATGCAGTGTATTGGATGTCCAAGGACCATTTATAAATCTAGTGTTCTGATACCAAACTTGTCATGATCCAATATTAGGGCCTAGATATGATGCGGCGAATAGGAAGCCCAAAGGCAAGCCAAACAAACCTCTTAGCATATCGCTTGCACAACCTTGGTTTCACGAAAATAATAAAAGATAAATAAGCACAGAGTGAATAATTTCTAAGGGAAGCGAGGCTTTATACTCATGCTATGGTGATGTTATAGGGATGGGGATAAACATGACTCAGATAGCAAATAAGTCTAAGAGGCGGTAAGTATGACTCACGCTATGGGGGCATTTGGGGACTTGGGACTTTCGTCACTTTCCACTATAATCAATAGCATCACATAAAGGATTAGGGTCTGAGAGATAAGTCTCCATAAAATCTCAACATCAAATTATAGGTACATAGCGTAGTATCCAACAACACCTCTAAGAATGAATAGGATAAGGGCCAAGACATGTTCAAGGCTAACCCTCAAACTAGAAAGTAAAGTAGAATAAAGTTTCAACATAAGTAATATAGAAACCGGGTATCATCCTTGAACTATATGACTCACCAACTCGCTTCTTTCAATAATCCAAAGCTAACCACGTGGAGGATATCGATGAGCGCTGGTCCCTACATGGTGAAATCATGTAGCCAAAGAGTATGCGTTAGTACTTGGAATGTACTAAGTATGTGGGGTGCAATGCAAAAAGGGAAGCAGGCCATAGCAATTGAAATGCATAAACATAATCAAAGACGTAAACTCAATATATCAAGCATGATCAATGCTTAAGGTAAAACATACGTGGAGGTCATCATACTTTCATAACTCATAAAAAGCACAGTAAAGTGGCATGAGTAACTTATCCATATACCTTGTACTAGAAGGTGAGGAATATTGTATAGGTCATAATAATGAAGAACCATCATAAATCATCATAAAAGAATAACTTGGGGACATGAGGGAGACATGAGCATATATAAGGAAAACCATGTATCAAGAATGACATATACCATAAAGCTTTGGGGAGTTCATAAAAGATAGTGAGAAATACAAGATATCATACATAACTAAAGTATTAATATTCTTGGGTGAAAAACACATCACTTTACATTAAAGAATATTTAATTATGCAGGAACATTGGCAATCATAATGGAGAATACCTTACAGACTTGTAGAAATCATCATGTACCTTTAGGAGAAAATACCATTTGAATTTGTGAAACAAAGAATCTGGGGAACTTTAAATCACCTTTGCACATAACATAAAGGATTTGTTTAATCATCACAAAAGGGACAACTTAGAACCATAAGGAGAACTTGAACATGTGTGAGATAAACCTTTAACCAACATAAACCATGCGAGCTGATGGGATTCTACTAACGATCTCTCGCCTCTTCTAATAGGGAGCTTCCACATCCATCCCAAGGTCCACTCGATGCTTAGTAAACTTTCATGGAATAATCTTAGGCAGGAATAATGAAATTCATTAGTGGAAAGGTATTCTACTAATCCATCCCGTAAGCTGTGTAAAGCAATGGATGGGAATTCTACTAACCCATCCCATTAACATTTTGAACATTAATCATCATCATAAGGATAACTCCTATACTTTGACTAAGCCTCTACTATCGGCTAGCATCATAATATTGGCTAAGTATCTACTACCGGCTAGTATCATATCCCTCTACTAACGGATCATCATTTCATATCACTCTACTAACAGGTCATCATAGTCTCATGATCATAACTTGGTGGGGAGTCACATTTGCTTTATTTATTCATAATAAATTTCATAAGACTAGTCCTATTGGATATACAAACCTGAGAATAATCATGACATACACGACTTGTATAACATAACATCATAAGGAGGGCTACAAAATAACACGTAGCTTTCATAATATCGCAATGAATTTCACATAATACTTGATATACCTCATCCTCCATAACATTCATAAACTAGTGCGCAAAAACACACATATATAGCGAAACCTTTTCATTATTCATAAGAAACTTCACCATTAAACCCTCATCATTAAGAATCATTCAAAATTAGCAAACTCAACTAGACAATTGGGTGGGCTCATGCATGTATTTTTAAATCAGGTAACTCAAAAGGACTATACATGAAAGTAATGCATTTCATCAATTTAGATCATCTGTAGAACAACCCATCTCAGTCATACATATCAAATAAAATGTTTCATATAATTCATAACATTTATAACATTCTCATTAACACATAGCATGCTTAATTTCCCTTCAACATGAATAACATCTATAACTCATATGTGCTACAATAAGCCTTCATCACATAAGAGATTTGTCACATAATTTAGTCAAAATATATTGGGTATATATATTTAAGCTTAAAATCATAGAATTCAAGAATAAGAAATGTGAGAGGGGTAAATTAAAGTCATTTAAGAAGTCATTCAATTAACCCAATAACATACTTGAAAAACCCCAATTTGGCTGTTATGAAATCCATTCTAAAATTCATATATTTTAGATTCTTTCAAGACGCCATAACTAACAAAGCTTTAATATAATAAACATATCATAATCTCAATCATTAGTAGGAACCCATGCATCAATAAATCAAGAATCAACAAAGTTTCAACATTTTTCATGTAATGGGTGATAATAGAAAATACCCATAAAGAATTAGTCATTAGAATCAAGAAATTTGATAAAAATAGTTTTTGGGCTCCATGGGTTAAAGGACCTATGGATCAAGAATTACATACCTTAGGCTTGGAGTTTCTTGAAAAAATTAGACGAAGACTTGAGGCTTGACTTGGTTTTCTAGAATTCCAAAAAAGCTTCTTGAAAATCTTGAGCATGGAAGGAGAATTTGGTGAAGACTAGAGAGGAATTTCAGAGGTTTTTCGTCTGTTTTGGAGTTGAAAAATGACTAAGGATGAGGGTTTCATGTATATATATAGATGTTGGATAATTATCCAATTGTCCCTGAGAAAAAAAAAGGGTTTTTGACCGACAACGCGTCCAGTCTACGTCGCGACCGCGACGAGGACAACCACTGCTTGCGAAATTTCATCGAAAAAATATTTTTTTGGCACGGGTAAAATATACCTTGTAGGTAATTGTTCCCCCACACAATGTTTCCCTCTAAAAAAGAATATGAAGTTGGATTTGCGAAATGTTGCTTGGATTTTTAGATATTAAAAAAAATGCATCATAGGGTCTTTTTGAACTATGTTGATGAGTGTTTCAAAAACCAAATGTGCATTGGGGAAAAGGGGGAGAGCTTCTACAAGGAGCTCATGCGCTATGAATGGTGGTTCAGAGCAAGCTCAGATAAATGAGAAGATCATGCAACAACTTGCTCAACTCCGCACATGTATAGATTTGGTTGTTAAGCAAAATCAAGAAAGAGTGCATGCGGTAGTCCACCATACTCCTAGAGCGCCCATGTATGAAGTGCATTATTATGATGAGGATCCTTATTTTGTTAGTGATCAAGCAATAGGTTTTCAGAACAATGCCCAAGGGTCCAATTTGGACTATTGGCATCAAGGTTTTAGGAACCAAGATCGGAACTACAATCGAGAAGGTGCTTATAGAGATAGACGTGGTAGTTACTTTGAGAGGAATAAGGTTCCAAAAGTCGAGTGGGGTAGAAGAGCTGGTTTTAAGAATGGTCCATATGTGCCACCCCATAATCGTGATGCCGGGGCTAGCAACTCTAGGATGGAAGAAATGCTTGACCGATTGATGAAAAAGGCGGAGAGTGAAGACCCAAGATAAGACTTTATGGGGGATGAATTCTAATATTTTAAGCATAAATCAAAAGATAGAGTCTCACTCAGTGTCCATTCTGCAACTTGAGCAACAATTTAGTCAGGTGTCTACTCAATTGAACCAACGCCAGAAAGGTACATTGCCTAATAATATGGTTCAAAATCCAAAGTATGAGGGACATTGTAAGAAAGTCATGACTAGGGGAGGTAACAGTACCATTGATCCTCTAATGCCAGTAGATGAGGGTAATGTACATGAAGAGATAGTTGTAGAGAAGGTAAAGAATAAAGAAAAGAAGGCAACAAAGATGGTGTGAGCGTTGA
Source organism: Solanum clarkiae (assembly GCA_011800125.2). Classification (NCBI taxonomy): domain Eukaryota; kingdom Viridiplantae; phylum Streptophyta; class Magnoliopsida; order Solanales; family Solanaceae; genus Solanum; species Solanum clarkiae. The sequence continues at coordinate 15,191 of JAABOM020078549.1, read as the reverse complement.
AGTAGTTGAGGAGCGAGAGACGTGTAAGACGTCCCAAGACCCTCTCCCCTCTTTCCCCAAAAACTCAAACAAAAAGAGGAGGATGGTAAGTTTAAAGATTTCCTCTCCATGTTAAAAAAATTGTCCATCAACATTCCCCTAATTGAAGCATTGAAGAAAATGTCTGGTTAGGCTAAATACATGAAGGATTTAGTGACTAAGAAGAGTAAAGATTTGTAATTCTTGATTGTGAAGTTGATTTTGAGTTCCCCATTATCCTGAGAAGACCATTTCTAGCCACAGGGAGAGCCCTGGTCGATATGGATTTCGGTCAACTCAGATTTAGGATGAAAGATGAAGAAGTGGTTTTCGATATCCGCCAATCTATGAGGCATCCAGATAAACTTAAAAGTGAAGTTTGGGCAGTTGAGGAATTCTAAGTACTCAAAATGGCTAAGTTGTACCGCAACAATAAGTCAGGCGCTACTTTGGTGGCAACCCAAGCATTTTGATGTTTTAGCATGTTTGTGAAGCTCTTTGCAGTTTTTCAATTCTAAGTTAATTGTTTATTTGTGTTTTGATTGATTTTTTTGATGTTGGGTTTGTTGCATTAAAGTTGCAAGTGCATTTTATGAGGAGTATGTAGGTTCAGGACAAAAATTTTAGAATTTGCTGAGAATTGCAGCTGGTGCAGCCATTATGACTAGGCTTTTGAGTCGTATTGCATTTCACGACTCCTAGTCCTGTCTCGTAGAGAGTTACAGTGAGTAGGTTAAATGTACATTTCATCTATGAGCCAACATTACGATTCACAATCCAAGCTACGAGTCATGAATAGGGTTCGTGGAACCCAGGTATGTTTTAAAATTTTTCTATGTGTTGAATGGTCTACGAGTCTAGAACCTACAAGTCATAGGCCAAGCTACGACTCATAGTCGGGGTTTTATAGACTCAACCTGGTAATTAATTAAGGTAGTCCGATAAAGTTTAAAAGGGGGTCAAAATTAATTTGACTCCATTTTTAACCCTAATCACTGATAATTGCCCCAATTTCTTTCCCCAACCATTTTTCAATAATTTTTTCGGCATCTTAACTCCATTTTTGACAAGCATATTCCAGCGACTAAGGTTTTCTAAAGAATTCATCTCATATTCTTCTTCAAGTTTATCTACACACTTGGTAAGTTTCATGGATTATTTTTAACTTGTAAATTTACCTTGTCTTTGAAATTTTGAGTTGATAAATATGAATAAAAGAATAGGATTGCCATGGATTTGATTGATTATTTATGCCCTAAGTCGAGTGCTATATCTTTGTAATTGTAATTGGATGCCCTTGATATCATGTTCTTTGTCTGATGAAATGGTTGTTATTGGCTTATGAATTAGTAACACGATAATGTTTGGGTTATTTTGATTTAGTAAGAATTAGAGGATGATTACGTCTTGTTGTACTTGTTGAACTATTCCCAAATGATTTTGAATGTGATTGAGTGATTTTTGTCTGTGATTTCGGGGTGGTGATATAGGTGCATGTTTAAAAGTAAGTGGGAAAGAATGACTTAAATGAGTATTGACTACTAAATCCTTGCTAATGGGGTAGATTTTCTTAGAAATCATGTTTGGGTGCGCGTTAAGTTGTGCTTAGTGCATGAGTGTTTATGAACTTGCTTTGACGTTGGTATGATGGTATTTAAATTTTTCGTAGGGTCCATGTGATCAGTTGAGGTATTTCAGGTACCTATTGTTTATCATTTAAGGGAGTCTTTTACGACTCGTAAATAGGTTTATGAGTGGCAATTGCCTCTCGTGGTAAGTGACAGTTACTTAAAATTCCTGTTTGCTCATCATACGAGACCTATCTATGAGTCGTAGATCCCTCTACGAGCCATAAATGGGTCTCATGGACTCTTGTCTATTTCAATTTTACTCCCTAGAACTCTATGAAACCTTTCTACATCCTATAACCCAAGTTACAAGTCGTGACTGGGTCTCATACAATGTTCTAGTGTTCATTTTTCTTATGCACTTTTGTCTACGGGACCACGTTACGATTCGTAGTTTTCACTATGAGTCATACCTAGTCCTCCTATTGCCTGATTGTAACTGATCCAAGTCATTTCTCCTTGTTTTTTTGTTTTTCATTTGTTGGTTGTTGATAATCATGTTGGTTTGTCTACATTTATTCTTCAGGTATAATGGCACCAAAGGGAAAATGCTCGAAAAGTTGAGGCATTTAGGAAGAAGCTCATTGATAAGCGTACAATTGAGGAGCGTTTAGATGACGAGTCATTGGAAGTCACTAATGTTCATCCAAACCAGAGGTTGTGGTGCCTTACACTAGGGCAGTAGTTGCAAGAGCTGCCCAGACTCCGACATAGGATGCCATTCCTTCCAAGTCTGATAAGGAAGGCGATGATGAGGATGGTAGTGGTACACCCAAAATGACTCCTTTAGGCACAAAGTCTAGTTTAGAGGCAGCCTCCAAGGATAAAGGAGATACCCAGTCCTTCATCGCCCCATCATCTTCTTAGGCATCAGATCCTATTACTTATCGGTGGGATATCAAGGGTATTGAGGCCATATTTAATGAGGGTCTACAGGCAAAGGGGCAAGGCAAGACGGTACGATCGATTTACGAAGAGCCTCGATAGATTGCTAATGGATTAAGCCATATCATAGGACTTGAGGACACAATGACACAACATGGGCTCAGATGGTTGACTGATAAGCTCAGACGCTATGCCCCAATCATGGTTTGGGAGTTTTATGCAGCTTACACGACCACCATTCTTTGTGATCTTCCAAAAGAGAAGAAACCTCTCGAGAAACTGAGATTGAGAGAGATTCTACTAAGAGGACGGCGGGTCAATATTTCAAAAGTGATGATCCACAGAGTGCTATTTGGTCCACAGTACCGAGCTTCGCGGTCGACAACGAAGTTTGATGGTAGACTACGGCAAGTTAGGACAACATTGATTTCCAAGGTACAGAGGACATAGTTGTTAAGATGGGCTGCCGGCCATATTACTGAGCATGGTCCAGAGCCTGCCTAGGTCACTACACATACTGAACCTATGGTGAAGGCTTCCCTCTCTTTCCTTGCCATATTTTGGTTGGCAGTTGTCAGATCTCGCATCCATCCCATGCTAACGGATAACACACTTACATCAGAGTGAGCGATTTTGGTGGCTAGCACTTTGGATGGCTATGACATCGAATGGGACAGAATCATAGCTGAGCAGATTCATGAGTCGACGCTTAAGAGGGAGACTTGTATGCCATTTTCGATTCATATCTACAAACTTTGCATCGAGTCCAAAGTGCAGATATTATATCATCATGACCAGATGGTAGAGGCCCTACACAATCTAGATCACAACCTAATAAAGGCTGATGAGAACCCTGTGGCACTTCAGAGGACACAGCCTCCTCCCATGCCTGAGTTATTTGCTCCAGAGCCACCATAGAAGGGTTCAGCGACTGCCTCGATTACTACTTAGCTGCTACTACTAATGAGAGACCCCAGGAGGCTGAGGTAGTCGACATTGAGAGGAGTCCTACTTTAGCTACACCTGCACCAAAGGCTACTACACTACATACTCTTTCAGTGGGCATACCTTATGTTTCTGCTATAGTTTTTTAGACCATGGCATAGAGGATTTCGCATGCTGAGCCTCAATTGTCTCAGCTTATTTAGTAGCTCAGGCCTTGGGTCCGGCAGACTGTTAGGACTAAGAATAGCAATGCAAGGCATTCACCCTATCTACTGTTAAAGAGTGTATTTCTATAGTGGATGCTTGCATTGATGCCTTTGAGGATCGAACGCAGAAGAGGTTATCTTAGGCCCAACCATTAGACTTGTCAGCCATTCATGAGGAGATAGCAAAGCGTAGGGATGACGTGACTTCCTCACTAACGACACCAGTTGCAGTTCTAGAGGATACACCTTCGGATCCTCTATTTGATCTATTTACTTCGAAGGATCACACACAACCTTCTAACAGGAAGAGATCACTTATGGAGCACGATGAGATAGAGGAGAGGCGCGCATGTCCGAAGATATCCAAGGTTGACGATGATGATGATGAGAAGGAAGCAGAGGATGAGCTCAGAAAAGTCTTGAGGATATCGAGAGAAGAAGAAGAGTTGAAGCTGCCCAGGAGCATGATAGAGCGATGAATATTGGCTTATACGGGTTTGGCTGCTGCAAAGACTACCCCCTAGGAGGGAGATGATCAAAGACAACCCAAGACTAGTGCTTAAGAACCAAGCTATGTTTGTTTTTGACACCTTGTATTTATTTTGATTTTGATATTGTACATTAAGGACAACGTATAGTTTTTATCTGATGTGGTGTGGGCAGTTATGGACTAGGGGTGAAGTTTGAGTAGCTTTTGGTCAATAACTATCCCAAATTTTGATCCCATGATTTTCTTGCATGTGTTATTTTTCCTTGTAGATATTTAATTTTTGTTAAACCAGCACGGTTAGGATGTCTTAGATAATATTTGTAGTATATAGTAATTGAACTTATAGCATGTACCTTGTTTTTGATGTTTTATGAAATATTTTCAAAGTTGGTACACACCAAAATTCTTGAGTGGTAGTTATTTTCCAACCATGCATTTTTTGAATGATTTGGCAATATCTGTTATAATTAAGTGAGAGAAATTTAATACAAGAAGCATGATCTGTGAGTTTCTGTTGGCTATGTATGCAATGCTCTCTATGTGAGCTTATTTTGTTATACTCTTATATTGTGTGTTTATTCAGAACTTCCTTATTACTCTAAGTTGGACTAGAGACTATATAGATTAGGAAGGGATCTTTGGCGCTTGTTCTTTCAATTAGTCTACTTTTGCCTAAAATGACTAAAAAAATAAGAAATTCATCCCTTGTTCAAAATATTTGAGCGTTACATGTACCATTTCTTTCTTAACACCTGATTAGATTAACCTTGTCTAGTGAAATACCTTGAAATTGGCTCTAGTCTATTCTTGAGCATTGTGAACCTTGATTTAGGCAAAAAGCCTAAGTTGAGGGTGGCTACCAAAAGTGGCTCTAGTTTGGAGAATAGATATTATGTACTTCGATATAGGCTTAAAGCCTAAGTTGAGGGTAGCCAGTGTAGGGGTAAAATAGCAAAAATGAGGTGGTGAGTTGGGAATGTCAAGGAAGAGAAACAAATCATGCACTGGGTGAAAGAAAGAGAAAAAGATGCCTTAGATTGAGTTAAACGAGCAGAATGATGTCTGAAAATGTGGAGAAGATACCTAGAAAAACTTGAGTATGAAGAAAGAAAAAGGGAATGAGGTGGAAATGATTGAATTGCTAAGGGGTAAGTGTTAAAAAGTGTGGTTCAAGTATGGCCTTTAGTTACTAATTGTCTACAATGCCATACAAAAGCCACATTTGCCTACGTTACAAGCTTATAAAGTCCTACAGTGATCCTAGCCCAACTAGTCAAAAGTCCGGGTCATGAGTATATAGGCTTGCCTATAGAATTGGTCATCATGCATGGATGTCATTTTTGAGAGTTAATGTGCTTGCACAACCCCATGCTTAATTTCTGAAATCTTCATTGAGTGTTCAAAAGGGACTTCTTTCCTATGAGGGCATTTGCATTGCATTGTCAACATTTTACTTGTTCAGTGATTGTGGATTATTGATATTTTTTTAATTGTCATAGTTGTATTGTCAAATCCATTAATATGCTTTGGTTTGCTAAATAGCTACAAGATCTTGTTTTGAAAAAGCTTATATGGGTACCTTAGTTGGATTTAAGTATGATATATGCCATTGGGTTGATTGCTATGTGTTGCTATATTATCTATATAGATTGAGTCGTTGCTTGAGAACAAGCAACAATACTAAGTTGAGGATATTGATGTGTTGCAAAAATACAACACATTTGATGCTTAAAACATAGGATTTTATGTGTTCACAATGGAACTTTTATGGTTTTTATGTGCTTTTATGTTTATTTTTTTACAGGAAAAATAGGTTGGCACAATTATGGGAAAAGTTATAGTTTTGCTAGTTTTTGAAGGCATACAAGATCCTCTACGAGTCGTAGTCTATGAGTCGTAAATCTGGTCTCGTGGAGTTTTCCAGTGTTGAAGCAAAAGCTGAAGTTCATCCATTTACGGGTTGTAAAGGGAGGTTTCGTAGAGATTTCCAGTGCTGATCAAATTTGGACCAAGTGATGCAAATATGGACTAGGATAAGTCGATACAAGTGATATAATCAGACTACAACTCGTGAAGATGTTTTGTATCAGTGAAGTCCAAGATGTAGGAGGCTAACCATGAAAGCGAGATGACGGCTCGTGACTCTAGTTACAAGTTGTAACTGCGACTCGTATCATGCCTCGACCAGTTTTTCTAATTCATTTAGGGACTTATTTGTAAATATTATAAATAGAATATTTTAGGTTTTTAGCCACAATTTTTGCATAGATTAGGAGAATTACAATTCCTAGAAGATATAGCATGAAATTTTAGTAGGAATTTTTAGGTTTTATCTTTGGAGAAAAAATTTTGGAGAAGAGATTCACTTGTGGATTCAATTCATTTTTAAATCTTCTGATTCTCAATGCAAAGTGGATTTTCTTGTTCTTCAATCTCTTTGGATAAGTGATTAACTGTGTATTCTCTATTCATTGTTTATTTACTTGCTCAAGATATGAGTAGCTAAAGCCACAACTTGAGGGTTGTGGGAACCATGAGAGTCTAACTTAGAAAACCCAGATATTGAGCAATTCTTGAGATGGGTATTTGCATGTATTAGCCATTTCTCTTCAAATTACATGTTTTATAATGGTGGCCAATATTATACCTCGCCTATTGTCATGATCCTAATCCGGGCAGTTATGAATAGGAGAAGAGAATGGTTAGCGAAATTCATTCGATTCCTTCTCGTCTAATCAATCGAACTCGGCTAAGGGTAAGTTGACTGGGACAATGGGTAATGGTTAGTTTAGCACACTATGGAAACCAACCAAGTCCTGTAGTGAAATTCGACCTTCACCTTCAGAAGAGGGCTGGAAGAACTTAACCGTCCTGCATGCAATGTCCCAATTAAGAGTTTTTGTTATCCGAGAAAATTAAGTTAGTGAATCATGGGGAACACAATCACCCAAGCTGCTCTCCAATTTGATTGTTTCTCCTTTTAGTTAACTTAGTTTGATTCTTATCAATCATTGCAACCCCCCTTTTGGAATTAAGTTAGTTAATTCTTGAATTGCTTATTGATGAATTGGATTGATAAAGTCTCCGTATTCCCTTTGGGATTCGACCCTAACCTTAGTTAGGTTTATTACTTTGATGAGCTTTGTCTTCTAAAAAGAGGCATATCTTAAGCATGATCAATGGTTAGGTGTATTGATGACATGGAGCAACATCTAGATCGGTTTGCTCTCTCAAAGTTGCCTCATGTCTTCAAGTCCTAGTTGAACCAATCATCACTAAATTTGGCTGATTATATATGTAACCCATTAGGCTAATTTGAGAATTTGTCCTCTTGTTTTCTTAAAATATCCTTCACGTAAATGTTAGTTTGTAGTTTTGACTATTGAATAACTAAGACTATTTTGGTTTATGGGTAGATGTAAATAATTAGTATAAGAGACAGATTAAATGTTAATGTGTTTAAATTCGATATCACTTATCCATGTATTTTTAGAATAAACTAAGGGGGAATCCAAGAATTCTTGCCACCTGCATTTATTATACAATTGTTTATTAATTAATGAGAACACAGTACTAAGTGGGAATTCAAGAATCTTGCCACCTATATGTATTATATAATCTGTTTATTAATTAATGAGAAGACAATATTAAATTGGAATTGACACCATAAATTAAATACTACCCCTTGTAATTATTAACCCCACTGGAGGGCTATTTTATTGTTGCACTAAGCGAATTAGTGCATTTATTATTCTTATAACCTCATCAAATTAGGTAAAGAAACATACGGAAGAAATTAGAAAGTGGAAGGGGATAATTATTGGTGGAACAATTATGATGTTGCTAACCATCTTGTAATTATTAATCCCATTAGGAGGATAATTATATTGGCAAAATGATTATATAAATAGAAGAAAATAAGAGTTTTAGTGAGAGAAAATCTACAAACTGCAAAAGAGAATCACTGCTTCGGGTAAGTCTCTTATGGAAATTCCCACCCATTCTACTTTAGTACTACTTTACTGGATATTTTATATTTCTATATATTTGAATAGTGTAGTTGTGTTGTTGTTTTAGAGATTAAAAAAGAACATTGGGTAAACCTTAATGGAATAATGACATGGCTTTATATATAATCAATAATCACCCAGTTATGAAATAACCAATAAGAATGATTCTTATAGCCATAATATATCGGATTATAGATTCCAAATGGGTAATCCTTTTTTCATCATTGCTGACATTGATTTCGTGCCCAGTGACAAAAATTTTGCCTATTATTATGCTATCAATTGTAAGCTAAGTTTTGATATATTGAGATAGATAATTAATGTATAATTGTAATGCAGTATATATAGAATACCATTAGGTTGTGATTTGGAGGAATTGAGATTTACTCTTAGGCTTAATATTTTGAAACTTAATTATAGATTTAGATGAATTTTGAATCTATCCTAGACATATAGTTGTTAAGGTATTGTTAGTTTTGAAATCCTATGGTGATAATTTATTTGACTAGATTATGGTGCCACAGATTCCATTCTAAAGGGAAAGGTTCAAGTATTTCGTTGATCGTGATTTGACTAAGGCAAGTGGACTTTTGAAACTTTGTGATTCTCATAGAATTCAAGTTATCCTTTCTTCTATGTGTTATTTGTGAAATATTTTAATATTATAAAAATAAGGTAATTAAATATAAATGTGAGTTAGTTTGGTGATGTGACACTTGAATTAAAAATGTGTTTAGGCGTTGAGAATTCTATTTTTGCGATATATATTGTTGTGGCTGGTGATTATGAGTGGATTTGTTTGTGAACTTCATCTTATGTTCATTGATTCTATGTTATACATATTTGCATTGGTTCTGGATATTGATATGAGTGTGATGGTAAAAGTTAGGGCCGAGGTCTTTACCGGCCAAGATGTGATGCCGAGGTCTTTGACCAGCAAGATTGTGATGTTGAAAACTTTACTAGTGATATTGTGATGCCGAAGTCTTTTCTATCGATGATATTACGCCGAGATCTTTACCGATGCTATTATGATGTTGAGGTATTTTCTAGTGATGTTATGATGCCGAGGTGATAACCGATAATTATTGCATAAGCATTACATTTCATCCTTGCATATTCTTGCATGGTATGATGTTATTCGTACAATTGATTGTGTTATCACTTGTGAGTTGTCGCTTGTCCTTTGGAAGTTTGATATTGTGAAATACTATCTTTATTTTGTATTATATGTTGCTGGGCAGGGCTGACTTTCTGTGCAAATGGCAGTTGTGAGGTCGGTTGGGATAAAAGGAGTTTGTGTATTCTATTGGACTTACCTTGTTTTGTTAGTTGACTTGCTGGGTACTGTGTTGCTTTTGGTACTTATCCCTTGCTTGTACACTTGTGTAGGTTTAGAGCCCGAACATTGAGTAGTATTGTTCCTTGATCATCCGAGGCTTCCCAGGAGATTTAGAGAGATAGCTGTTGTCATATGGATGACCCTCTTTTTCCTATTTCATTTTTGCTTTGTTTTATTCTTGAAGAAAGACACTTCAAACTTCTACCTTTTAATTTTCTGTATTGCTAGTGGCTTGTACACGTGACAACCAATCCTTGGGTGTTATTTAAGTTTGTGAAGATTTTTGGGGTTAGTTATCTTTCTTATTTTGTCACTTCCGCACGTATTTTCTATTTTCTCATCGGGTAAGGGTGTCTTGTTATGGTGGGATTGAACAAGTGCCATCAAGTCCATTTATTTGTGTCGTGACAGTTGGTATCAGAGCCTCAGGTTCATAGGTCTCACGTTCTTATGAGCCATGTCTAAATAGAGTCTTGAGGATCGGTACGGAGACGTCTATACTTATGTTTAAGCAGCTATGAAGACTCTTAGGAAATTTCTTTTTATTTATTCTCTCTCATCACGCATGGTTATCTTCATTAGTACTGAGTTGTATTCATGTTTTCTTGATAGATGGCAAGGATTAGAGCTACTATTACTAGTGGTGGAGGTGAGAGTGCTCCCGAGATAGTGGTTGAGATGAGGCCCCAGTCATATATAAGGGAAAGGGTCTAGCTAGAGGTCGTGTTTGTGGAGTGACGACAATGTGAGGACATGCCCTAGGAGCAGCACCAATTAGAGGGTAAGCTGGAGGGGCTTCTCTAGAGCAACCAGTAGAGGTTAATGAGGATCAGGCTCTTCCAGTGCCTACAGCTACACCTATGCTTCAGCACTCCTTGTTGAGGATGATGGTATGCTTGAGAACCTCACTCAAAGGGGTCGGTGGTACAATAGGTACGAAGGGAGTCTCTCAAACGAGAGTAGAAGAACAAGCTTCAAAGCATAGTTTGTTAGGATCAGGTGGATCTGACCCAGTGGTTCTTGCACCAGCTGTTGGGGCACAAACCACTCCAGAGGCAGTTCTAGTAGTAGATGATCAACTTAATTGCGAAAGATTTCAGAATATGAAACCACCTCAATTTCAGTGTGGTAGGAGCGAGGACACTTATGAGTTTCTGACCTTGTGCGATGAGATGCTAGAGGCAGTTGGTTTGGTTGATCAGCGTGGTATCCATTTTGTTGCACTCCAGCTTCATGGACCAGCTAGGAAGTGGTGGAGGACTTATGTGAAGTCCATATTAGTTGGATCCCTTCCAGTGGATTAGGGGTGTGTTTTCTAGTTCTTTTAAGGATTTCTTTATTACTTGGAGTGTACGAGAGGAGAGCCAATTGAGGTTTGAGGACTTGAGGTAGAGTGGTATGACTATTACTAAGTATGAGGCCTATTTTTGTCAGTTATCTCGACATCCTTAGGTGTGATTCCAGATAAGGGGAAGAGAGTCCGCAGGTTTGTGTGGGGTTTGAATTTCTCCGTTAGATCCTATATGTTTGTAGCAGCTCGTGAGGGGCCTTCTTCTCTGTCTATTGCGAACACTGCTAAAGAGGAAAAGTTGCTGGTTCAAGAAGAGCCCTAAGAGGTCTCGTACTATAGGTTAGTTTTCTAGTACTTCATTAGGAGGTGGGGATTCACATAGAATTGGTGGATCCTTCAGGCAACATGGTTCTATGCATGCGTCTATGCCAGCAGCTGAGGGTAGATAGATATCTCGAGGTCCCAAAGTTTCACCCGTGGTAGCCATAGTATTTCTTTTGATGGGCAACAGTATTTTACACTGAGGTATTGTTTTGGGTGTGGGGATCTAGGCCACTTGATTCAATAGTCTCCTTTTTAGACTCATTTGGGACCTCGTCGTACTTATTCAAAGGCTCCAGTTAGAGATTCGGCTCCACCAACCAGGGGTCGGGGAAGGGGTAAAACTACTAGGGGTGGCAGGGCTGCAGATGGTGGCACTTTGGTTACATATGGTGAAGATCGAGGTGTTGCTCAGATCGAGCATGGCAAAAGAGCTCAGTGCTATATGTTTCCTAGAAAACTCGAGGCTGAGGTATAAGACACAGTTATTATAGGTATTGTTCCAATCTATCATTGACTTGCATCTATGTTGTTTGATTCTAGATATACCTAGTTTTATATGTCTACATACTTTCATCTGGGTTTAATTTATGGTGTGATCAAATGTTAGTGCTCGTATATATTTCCACATCAATAGGTGAGCCTTTAATGGTGGATCGAGTGTACCGATCCTGTGTCGTTTCTCTTGCTGGGTATGACACTTGGACAGATATGATTATTCAAGATATGGTAGACTTTCATGTTATCTTGGGGATGGATTGGCTTTCTCTTTATCATGCTATTCTTGATTGCTATACGAAAATTGTGACACTAGTCATGCCCGGTGTACCAAAGATTGAGTGGAAGGGTGATAGTAGTTCTTATCCTAGCAAAGTTATCTGCTACATCCATGCTCAAAAATTGATTGATCGGGGGTTCTTGTCTTACTTGGCCTTCATCCGAGATACTAGTCTTGAACCACCTTCTATGAAATCCATTCCTGTGGTTCAGGAGTTTGTCGATGTGTTCCCTACTAACCTTCAACATATTCCTCCTGATAGGGATATCAACTTTCCTATTGGTCTAGAGCCAGGTACTAAGCCTGTAACACCCTACACCTTACAATACTAGTACTATAAAAAAATAAAACATGACATGGTTTGGTTAAATTAGTGCTAAATTTTGAAAGTGCTTGAATCTCGTGTTAATGGGCTATATGTGCATCTAACGCTTAAGAGGATCGAGTGTATATATGTTTTGTGTCGAATTGAGGAGAATACGGCCTTAAAATGAAGTTAGAGAATTGAGGTGCTTGTAGGACTTAGTAAGCAAGTAGGTGAGTCACCTACTTGCTTAGCTTAAATTTGCTACCTAAACGGAGACGATGCCGACGTCGAATTTGTCCAAGTCCGACTATGAATAAAGTCCATGTTAAGGGTGCAACTTTATCACATATTTTAGCATCATAAATGGACTATATGATGATCCTAAGAATAATATAAAGGGAGCCTAAGACTATTACAATATTCTTAGCAAGTTATTCCTAACTAGTTAAGAAGAAGAAATCTGAAAAATGGGAAGCAAAAGCCCATCCATTTGGAGCTCCAAAAGGCCCAAGTGAAAGAGGCAACGAGCTGCATCACTAGTTTGGTAATTTAATGCTTAACTAACCTTAGTAAGTCGGCTAAAGATCCATTTAAAGAGGGCCTAAAGCAGCTCCCACAAGTAATTGTCATCTTGAACACAAAAAAAAATCATCTTTGTCTCCAACTTTTCTCTCAACGTGTATTGACTTGCAAAGCAGCAAAAAGGGAGCTTTTAGGGTTCTTATACAAGCCCTATACCTTGAAGATAGTGGTAAGAAAGTTTACACATGTGTTTAGTATGGTTTTCTTGTGAAAAACAAGAAGTATATGCTAATATGATTGTGCTGGAAATTCGGGGCAGATTCTGTTTTGAGAGTTGCTGCACATTTTCCTCTTGTTTTAGTGACTTCTCTATGGTTTTTGGACCATATAATGAAGAGTACTTGGTGTTCTTAACATAATTTGAGTTATAAACATCACCCTAAGGTTGCTGCCCTGATCAGCATAACATTACCTTCCTTCGCTATATTTTGACGTTGACAACTCCAAACCTATTTCAACTCTAACCAAACTATTCCAGCAACTTTTACACATATAAACAAACCTAAAATAGTCTTATTACATCATTGAAGAAGTCATGAAGGACGTGAGCTAATAGCCTTATATACAACAATCCGCGAGTTCCAATCAACATAATGCTCAAGATAACACAATAAAACGCGCTTGTTAAATGAAACCAAAATTAGCGCAGCAACCTTAGGGTGATTTTTATAACTCAAATTATGTTAATAAAACCAAGTTCTATTCATTACACAGTCCACAAACCATAGAGAAGTCACTAAAACAAGAGGAAAATGTGCAGCAACTCTCAAAACAGAATCTGCCCAGAATTTCCAGCACAATCATATTAGCATATACTTCTTGTTTTTTATAAGAAAACCATACTAAACACATGTGTAAACTTACTTACCACTATCTTCAAGATATAGGTCTTGTATAAGAACCCTAGAAGTTCCTTTTTTCTGCTTTGCAAGTCAATACACGTTGAGAGAAAAGTTGGAGACAAAGCTGATTTGTTTTTGTGTTCAAGATGACAATGACTTGTGGGAGATGCTTTAGGACCTTTTTAAATGAATATTTAGCCGAATTACTAATTCTACTTAATCCTTACATCACTAAGCTGGTGATACAGCTCCTTGCCCCTTTCACTTGGGCCTTTTGGAGCTCCAAATGGATGGGCTTTTGCTTCCCATTTTTCAAATTTCTTCTTCTTAACTAGTTGGGCCTAACTTACTAAGAATATTGTAATAGTCTTGGTCACCCTTTATATTATTCTTGGGATGATCATATAGTACATTGATGATGCTAAAATATGTGCTAAAGTTGCACCCTTAGCACGAACTTTATTCGTAGTTGGACTTGGACAAATTCGACGTCGGCGTCGTCTCCGTTTAGGTAGCAAATTTAAGCTAAGTAAGTAGGTGACTCACCTATTTGCTTACTTAGTCCTACAAGCACCTCAATTCTCTAACTTCAGTTTAAGGTCGTAATCTCCTCAATTTGATACAAAACATGTATACACTCGACCCTCTTAAGCGTTAGACACACATATAGCCCATTAACATGAGATTCAAGCACTTTTAAAATTTAGCGCTAATTTGACCAAACCATGTCATGTTTCAATTTTTTTATAGTACTAGTATTGTAAGGTGTGGGGTGTTACATCCTTCTCCCCTTAGGAACATTCGTCCTCGAATGTTAGCACAATTGGATAGCTTAACTAAGTTTAAACCTTTAGTTACACCGACATTTGACAACAGATTTTCACACGTACCTATTAGTGTCCCAGTTCTGCATGTTGGACTTCCTCTTTAGCTTCAAATAAGTGAGGATATTTCAATTTCATCACGTCCTCGGCCTCCCATGTTATTTCTTCTGCTGGCTGGTTCCTCCACAACACTTTCATTGAAGCTATTTCTTTATTCCTTGGCTTCTTGACTTGATGATCTAGAATAGCAACAGGTACCTCTTCATAGGTGAGATCTTCTGTAACCTGCATATCCTCAATAGGAGTTATACGGGATGGGTTACCTATGCATTTTCGAAGCATTGAGACATGAAAAACTGGATGAACCATCAAGAGCTCTTGGGGTAGCTCTAGTTCATATGCAACCTACCCGAACTTCTTAATAATCTGATGTGGCCCTATGTAACGTGGACTTAGTTTTCCCTTCTTACAAAATCTAATAACTCCTTTCATTGGAGACACCATTAAAAATACCCAATCACCTACTGAAAATTCCAGTCCTATTTTCCTGGCATCCACATATGATTTGTGACGACTTTGGGCTATTTCTAGTTGTTATTGTATCACCTTAACTTTTTCCATGGCTTGTTGTACTAGACCTAGCATAAGTAAGGTGGTTTCACCCACTTCAAACCATCCAATTGGCGATCTACATTTCCTTCCATACAAAGCTTCATAAGGTG
>JAABOM020078539.1:0-32925 GCA_011800125.2 Solanum clarkiae | reverse complement strand
TCCTTTCATAACCATAAGTCACTTGACTCATAAACCATGTGATAGACCATCAATCACTCAAGAACCCTAATCTAGACATTTTATCAAACACTTGGCGGGTGTGTAGTACTAGTGTAAAACCATCCAATTCAAGAGTGAGATCATTCTAGAAAATTCAATGTAAAACCATCAATAGATACTTGGTAACACCCTCAAGCAATATACATCGACACCCTTCATCAAATCTTAAAATAGATCTTAGTTTCACAGCTCAAAACATATAAAACAACCATAATTTAATGAAACCCCAACATAGTGTGCAATGGAATTCATAATAAGTAAGACACATGTGTAAATCAACTTTAAATCATGCAATTTTAGGTAAAGAGAGCTTGAATATCATGGGTGAAAGTAACCCATGAAAGAAATTAACATACCTTGACTTTGGAGAATTATTGAAGAAGATTGGAGATGGAGACTTGAAGCTTGAATTAGAACCTTAGGATCCAAATGAGTTTTGAGACTTGGAATTTAGAGATGAAATATTGTCTAAGTGTTTGGGAGAGCATTGGGAATGTCTTGGATGATATGAGGGTGAAATAAGGCTAAGTATAGGTATTTTCATGCATGGGAAGGCTTAGGGTCGAAGACCCAAATGTCTTGGACCGAACATGAAAACTGGCACCAAAATAACATAGAGGCACGTCGCACCACAACCGTGCACCACACATTGGAAATTGCTCACTGTGAAAATTGAAATTATGAATTGTTCGCTCTAAAATCAGGGTTAGACCCTTTTCCCACTCAATTTGACCCCCCGAACAAGAATATGAAGTCAATTTTCTGGAATAAAGTATAGACTTTGAGATATATGGAAATTACGATTCTAGTCACTTACGAGGTACATTTTCAGGCACTTTTTAGGGTCATTTCATGTAAGACACCACATATAGGGGTGGGTGAGATGCAAGAAAGCTTGGAAAAAGTTGAGCTATGGGGGGTTACGAAAGAGTCTGCGACTCGTAAGTCACTCTATGAGTCGTAGATGTAGCAATAAGGCTCTCATGACAAATTCTAGGAACCTAACTCTCAAGGACACTCGGTCTACAAAAGGTCAACTACGACTTGTAAATCGAGTTACGAGTCATAGATGGGGTCTCGTAGCCTGGTCAAGTGACTTTTATAGGGGAAGTTCCAACCTTTCTTGTTTCCATACCATCTTCATCTATCCCCTCTAAGACCCCTTATGCAATTCCAAGCCCCTCTCTGATGAAGTCAAGTGCAAACGATTCCAATTGCCTAAGTCCAAGTAAGACTTCATATATATGTCAGCTTCAATTAATTTATACCTCTTAGAATACAATGAATTAGAAGCTAACTCACCAATCAAATGAAAGCTCTTCAAGTTATCTTTCCAGTGCAATCGATTTCACCTCATTTGGAGTTCAGACAAAAACGTTATGCCCGTTTTAGTGAAGCACTGTCAAACTATCTTTTTCTATGACCCATTCTACGGGTTGTGGAGTGAATTACGATCCATAGGTGGGCTTTCATGGAATCTGTCTGATAAGTTTTAAAAAGGGTATTTATGCCCTTTCCTCACACCCTAAGCCCAATACCTTCTCATTTTGCCACTTGTATGTCGTATATCATCCATTTTCAACGCTAATATACCACATTCCCACTCGCTCAAAATAACCTAAGTCCCAAAAATCCTCTCCACTACTCTCAAATCTTTAAGCTTTCAAGAAGAAGGAAACAAGATAGGGTTCTACTTCATCCTCTCCAAGTTTAGTATTCCCCTCATTAAGTTGATAAGGTATGTGGGTTTTATTCATGGGAATCTTCCACTCATGAAGCCAAACCTTCCCTCTTTATCAAATTTCATGATTTTAATGTTAAATATGTTATGGGTAGACTTTACTATACATTATGAACGTGATTTGAGATTGGATTCTTCAAGTTTTAATTAAGTATGCATGAATATCTATTGAAGCTATTGCCATGAGTTGATTTATGCTTATTGAGGCTATATATGACATGAATTATGAGGCTATGAATGATGGTGAATTTCTAAGATGGATTTCATATAACCAAATGAGGTTTTTACTACTATGTTGGTGGGTTGATTTAAATGACTTCAAATTTAATTGATTTTACTCCTTCTTATCCTGAAAACAGTCGCTTTATGTTTTTAAACATAGGGGTTAGGCTGCGTACATCCGACCCCCCCACCCTGCAATGAGCGGGAGCCTTTTGAGGCACTGGGGTATGTTGTTGTTGTTACTCCTTCTTATCCTATACTCTTAAATTGCATGATTTTAAGCATAAGTATGCATACCCACAATGCTTGAGTAAATCTGTATGATTATGAATCTTATGTTGATGAATAGCTATTGCATGATCTACAAGTGAATTGTTGAGCTCTTATTGTATGTTTTGTTCTAAGGTGAATTGTGAAGCCTACTAGAAAGAGTCATGAACCATGTTGTATGGCTCACCCTCATGTACAACTTATTAATATGCATTACCTAATTTCCACATGAAGGGGTCATGAACTATTTTGTGTGTCTCACCCTCATGTATGACTTAATACCATGTAATATCCACTACCTACTAGAAGGAGTCACGACCCATGCTATATTCCTTACCCTCTAGTACAAGGAATTTAGATGCGCTATTCATGTCACTTTATTGTGTTGAACAAGTTATGCAACTATGCTTATTCTCAAGCATGTTTACATCTAAGCATGAATTATACATGTCATATTGAGCTCATGTCTATCGATTATGATTATGCATCTTGATTATTATACTTATAATTCTTGTTGCATTGAACCCCGCATACTTAGTACATTCCTAGTACTAATGTATATTCTATGCCTACATGATATCATCATGTAGGTACTGGAGCTACTATTGATCCTCCTCCTCCACTTGGCTAGCTGGATCATTGAAGCTAACATTTAGTGAGTGCTCATATCCAAGAAAAATATATTTCTTCTTTTGTGTCTATGATAAGTCTTCATCATGTATATTTTTGCTACTTATCTTTGAGGGTGAGCTTGGGAGATGTCTTGGCCCTCGCACCATCTACTAGTAGAGGTATCATTGGATATTATGTTTGTTTGTATTTATGAGCTTGACTCCTCTTATTCTTATATAATTATGAAAGACTTTCCTTAGTCTTGTATTTCCCTCTATGCTCTTTATGTTGATTGTTGGATGGAAGTCCCAAGTCCAGCTTCCCTTAGACTCCAAAGTTACTTGTTGTTGTCTTATTTTTCTTCTGCAACCAAGGATGTGTTTATGATATGCTAAGAGGTTTGTTTGGGGTCCATTTGTGTTCCCCATTTGCCATGTCACAACTAGGACCTAGGATTATGCCGTGACAAGCTTGGTATCAGAGCACTAAGTTGTTAATAGTCCTTCAAAATCCAACACACTGCATCAAGTAGAGTCTTATTCGTGGATGTAAAGCGCGCCACAATTATGAATCGGAGAATATGATGCGTTTCAGAAAACGTTTCACTTCTTCATGATCTTTGTTGTGCTCTAGATAGAAGGATAAGACTTCCTCCCCTAATGAATGCTCTTTTAGAACATGCTACTACCAAGAGTGAGACCTTGGAGGGATCCGCATACCCGAGGAGGGTCTGATTCATCAAGCTCCTCAAGAAGAAGGGGCTACACAATTTGAGTTCCAAAATGCCATCACCATATTGGTCCACGCTATGAAAAATCATATGATGCAAGGGGCCTAAGCTCCTCATGCTCGTACTTCGACCTTAAGAGTGAGGGACTTTACAAGGATGAACCATCTGGAGTTTCGTGGGTCCAAAATAGAGGAAGATCCCTGAGAGTTCATTGATGAGGTATATAAAATGCTTGCTATTATGGGAGTGAGCTTAGAGGAAAAGGCGAAACTTGCGGCCTACCAGCTCAAAGGTGTTGCCTAAATTTGGTTTACTAAATGGAAATTTGAGAGGGGTTTCAATGACCCTATCCCATGGGAAATTTGATTTACTATATAGAAAATTGAGAGGGCGATCAATGTCCCTATCCCATGGGAGGAATTCAAGGCCGCCATCCTCAATCGATTCTTTCCTATCGAGTTGAGAGGGGCAAAGATGATGGAATTTATGAATCTCAAGCAACATCTATAAGTGTGAGGGAGTATTCCCTCAAATTCAACAAACTCTCAAAGAATGCTCCTCACTTGGTTGCTGATCCTAAGGCAGGAATGAACAAGTTTGTATCGACGGTGTCCAATTGGTGAATAAATATTGCTACACCGCTATGCTTGTGGGTGACATAGACTTATCTTAACTCATGACCTACGCCGAACAACTTGAGGGGGACAATATTAGAAAGAGGAGAAGTGGGGATTCCAAGAGGGCTCAGTTTGATGGTGGCTTCAAAGGTGCTAAGGGTGGCCGTTTCCAACAAGATCACAAATTTTAAGGCCTAGGGTCCTCTAGTACTCCAAAGAAGAGGTTTGCTAATGATAGGGTTCCTAACACAAGGTTTCAAGGTAGCAATGGTGGAATGACTAATCCTAGGTGCCAAAAGTGTAGGAGAAATCATAATAGAAAATACTTAAGGGATTCAAATGCTAGCTATGGGTGTCAGAGAGTAGGCCACAAGTTTGTTGATTGCCCTTTTGGTCAAAACAAAGGCAAGGATGGTCGTCCTCAAGCACATGGTGGTTATGTTGATCAAAGGGTTCAAGGTGGCCAACAAGCGGGTGCTCCACATCATAATTGGTTTTATGCTCTTCAAGGGAGGCAAAGTATAGATAAGGTGCCTGATGTTGTTATCGATATCATAAAGGTTTTTGATTATGATGTATATGCTTTATTAGATCCTGGTTTCACTCTATCCTTCGTTACTCCTTTTGTTGCTACTAAGCTCCATATGTGTTCTGAATTATTGTGTGAACCGTATGATGTGTCTACCCCCGTTGGTGAGTCCATTGTTTCTAGAAAAGCTTATAGGGGTTGTTCCGTGTCTATATTGTATAAAGTCTTTCCTTGTGATTTTCTTGAACTTGACATGGTGGATTTTTACATCATTTTTGGGATAGATTGGTCGCATGTATATCATGCTTCCATTGATTGTAGAACCCATAAGGTTAGGTTCCAAATTCCTAATAAGCCCATCTTTGAGTGGGAAGGTCATGATTCAATGGTGAAGGATATATTGATCTCTTGTCTTAAATACCAAAAATTGATTTTTAAGAGTTGCATTACCATCTTGTAAGGGATAGGGATGTTGAGTCTAAAGTCCTTCCTATTGAGTCGGTTCTAGTGGTCAATGAGTTTCTTGATGTCTTTCCCGATGAGCTTCCCGGTGTTCCTCCCGAAAGGGAGATAGACTTTGGTATAGACATCCGACCTGATACACAACCCATTTCCATTCCTCCTTACCATATGGCCCCAACGGAGTTAAAAGAGTTGAAAGACCAATTGAGGAATTTGTTGGAGAAGGGTTTCATAAGGCCTAGCAAGTTATCTTATAGTGCACCGGTGTTGTTTATGAGAAAGAAAAATGGTTCGCTTAGATTGTACATCGACTATCGACAACTCAATAAGGTCACTATAAAGAAGAAGTACCCTCTACCAAGGATAGATGACCTATTTGATCAACTACAAGGGACTAGTCATTTTTCTGAGATTGATCTTCGGTCCGGATACCACCAAGTGAGGGTGAAGGAGTGTGATATTTCCAAAATGGCTTTCCGGACTAGGTGTGGACATTTTGAATTTGTGATAATGTCATTTGGGTTAACTAATGCACTGACAGTATTTATGAATTTTATGAATAGGATCTTTAAGCCCTACCTTGATATGTTTGTGATAATCTTCACAGATGACACATTGATTTATGCCTAAAGTAAATAAGAACATGTGAGTCATTTGAGAGTGGTGTTGCAAATTTTGAGGGATGAGAAATTGTTTGCTAAATTTAGTAAATGTGAATTTTGGTTGAAAGAGGTTATATTCCTAGGGCATGTGGTGTCAGGTTATCGAATCAAAGTGGACACTAAGAAGATGGAAGTGATAAGAAATTTTCCTCAGCTCTTGACTCCAATGGATATTAAGAGTTTCTTGGGTTTAGCCGGGTACTATTGGAGATTTGTGAATGGTTTCTCTTAATTGCTTCCCGAAATGGTCCCAAAGAGTGCCCGAAAATGTGCCTCAAAATGCCTAAAATTTTATATTCCATATATCTCAGAATGTGTGCATGTTATCACAAATTTGACTTCATATTCTTATTTAGGGGGTCAAAATTCGGGGGGAAAGAGTCTAACCCCGAGTTTAGAGCAATTGTAGCAAATTTTGAAATTTCTAAGTTTGACAAAAACAGTGTTGATGCGCGTTTGGGGCGTGACGCGCCCCAATGTATTTATAGTCCAGTTTTTAATTTTTTATCCAAGACTTTTAAGTCTTGGGCGTAAGCCTTCCCATACAAGAAAATACCTATACTTAGCATTATTCCACCCTCATATCACCCAAGATATTTCCCAATACTCACTTAAACCCTTTGTCCTAAATTTCTCTCAAGATTCAAGACTCAAACCCTCATCCTGAGCTAAGGTTTTCCTTCAAGGTTCTTCTTCAAGCTACAAGTCTCCATCTCCAATCTTTACCAAGAGTTTCTCCAAAGCTAAGGTATGTGGGTTTCTTTCATGGGTTCCTTTCGCCCATGATACCCAAGCCTCCTTTTACTCAAATTGCATGATTTAAAGTTGATTTACAAATGAGTCTTGCTTATTATGAAATTTGCTGCACATTATGTTAAAGCTATGTAAAGTTGTGACTATTTTGCTATGTTTGAGCTATAAATCTTGGATCTATTGTAAAAATTGATGAGGGGTTTTGATGTATATTGCTTGAAGGTGTTGCAAGGTGTTGATTGATGGTTTTACAATGGATTTTCTTGCATGATTTCATCTCTATATTTCATGATTTTGTACTAGCATTACACACCCACCAAGTGTTTGATAAAATATCCGGCTAGGGTTTCTTGAGAAATTGAAGGTCCAATGTATGTCTTATGAGTTGAATGGTGTTATGATGTTTATATGATGACTTCATGATGATGATAGCGATGTCTATATGAGTTGTTTCATGGGAAGGTACCTATGGGGTTTTATGTTGAGAAAATGAGGATTTCTTTCTTGATGATTGAAATGTAATAGTTGGATGAGCTAGTTATATGATTCTTACCAAAAAATCATATCATAAAATATGGACACCCTATCAAAAATGCCATGTCGTAAGTTATAGTAACTAATGATTCCTACCGAAAAGATCATATGGTAAGGTATGGACAACCTACCGAAAAGACCATTTCGTAAGGTAGAGGGAATAATGATTCCTATCGAAAAGATCATATTGTAAGGTATGGACACCCTACCATAAAGGCCATACCATAAGGTAGACTGACTAATGATTTATACCAAAAAGATCATATTGTAAAATATGGATACCCTATCGAAAAGGCTATGCCGTAAGGTAGAATAGCTAATTGTGCCTATCGAAAAGATTATATCACAAGGTATGGACATCCCACCAAAAAGGCCATGCTATAAAGTAAAAAGACCAAAGGTTCCACCAGAAAGATCACATCGTAAGGTGTGGACATTCTATTAAAAAGACCCTGCCATAAGATATAATAAATCACTTTTCGTACCCAAAAGATGATATCGTAAAGTAGGGGACGTCTTATACTACCTACCAAAAAGACTATGTCGTCGGATAGGGATATTGATAACACTCTCCAAAAAGGTTATACTGTAAGGTGAGTGGGGTCATTTGGCATATTTCATGAAGGTTGGTACAAAGGGGTTTGAGTATGTTTTCTATATTGAGTTCACATTCCTTGTTCACTATTTACAAGCCTGTTTTATCTTAAGAATTGAGCATGCATGTTATATTGACGTTATACCTATCCTTTTCTTATGATTATGCATTTCGATTATTTTGCCTATCCCTTGATAGCATTGCATCCCACATACTTAGCACATTCAAAAGTACTAACGCATAATCTATGCATACATGATGTTACCATGCAGGAACCGGAGCCCCACTTGAGCACCCTCCTCCACGTGTCTAGTACGACTTTGCTCAAGCTTGTTGCCGAGTCCTCCATTCCGGGGATGTTACTTATGATCTCTTGCTATGTATTAAAACTTTTTATCTTTTGATTATGTTTGACTATGAGGGTGAGCTCGGATACTTTGTCTTGGCCCCCGCTCTTATCTTTATGTAGTAGAGGTGTTGTTGGACATATGGTGTATCTATGTTATGAGCCTTGACTCTATTAACTCTTGTTGCTTATGATATGAAAAAAGTTCCCTTAGTCCCAATTTTGCCTTATTTATGCTTATCTTTTATTATCATTTTAATGACTTCCGCAACCAAGGATATGTAATAATACGCTGTGAGGCTTGTTTGGGGTTCCTTCAGGTTCCCTATTCGCCGGTTACATCTAGGCCCTAGGCTTGGATTGTTACACTTCCCCTATGAAAAAATTGATAAAAAGGAAGGCAAAATTTGTTTGGACCGACCAATGTCAAAGAAGTTTTCAAACTTTCAAAGATAAGCTTATCTCCACTCCTATTTTGGCTTTATTAGAAGGGCTAGAAGGGTTTGTGGTTTATTGTGATTCCTTGAGGATTGGTTGGGGTGTGTATTGATGCAAAATGGAAAGGTTATAACATATGCTTCTTAGTAACTAAAGGTGTATGAGCGTAATTATCCCACCCATTATCTTGAATTAGCAACCGTGGTGTTTGCTTTGAAAATATGGCATATTTATTAGTATGGGTTTCATGTAGATGTATTTACCGTCCACAAGAGACTCCAATATGTGTTCGCACAAAGGGATCTTAAATTGATACAAAGAAGGTAGTTAGAGCTCCTCAAGGATTATGACATGAGTGTGCACTATCATCCTGGCAAAGCTAATATTGTGGATGATGCTCTAAGTAGAGTGTCCATGGGAAGTGTAGCTCACATTGATGATGGCAACAAGGAGGTGGCTAGAGAAGTTCACTAGTTAGCTAGGTTGGGGGTTGGGTTGAATGAAGTTGAAATTAGAGGTGTGGTGGCTATTGATGGTTCCAAGTCTTCTTTGATTAAAGAGGTCAAATCCAAACAAGGCCTTGACCCCACCTTGCTGGAGTTGAAAGCTTTGGTTAAGGATGGTAAAGTGGAGGTTTTCTCCCAAGTGGGAGGTGGTGTACTTAGGTACCAAGGTAGCTATGTATGCCTAATGTTGATGACTTGAAGGAGTTGATTTTGAAAGAGGCACATAATTAATCCTACTCTATTCACCCCAGTTCCACAAAAATGTATAGAGACTTGAGGGAGGTTTATTTGTGGGGTGGTATGAAGAGGGATATTGCCAAGTTTGTAGCTGGTTGTCACAATTGCCAATAAGTGAAACCCGAACATCAAATATCGGGTAGCCTAGCCCAAGTATAGAAATTCCTACTTGGAAGTGGGAAGATATTAACATGAATTTTGTAATTGTGTTGCCAAAGACTAGGAAGCACTTTGATTCTATTTGGGTTGTTTGATAGGATGACAAAGTTGGCTCAATTTCTACCCATTAAAACAACTATGGTGCCAAGGATTATACCATGCTATATATTCATGAGTTGGTTAGGTTACATGGGGTGCCATTGTCTATCATTTTGGTTCATGGTGCTCAATTCACTTCTCATTTTTAGAGATCCTTTCAAAAGGGTCTTGGAACCAATGTCATGCTTAGTACAACTTTTCATCCTTAAATTGATGGTCAAGCCGAAAGGACAATTCAAACTCTTGCAGATATGCTTAGGGTTTGTGTCTTGGAGTTCAAAGGTAGTTGGGATGAACATCTTCCACTTATTGAGTTTTCTTATAACTATAGCTACCACTCTAGTATTGGCGTGGCTCCCTTTGAAGCTTTATATGGTAGGCAATATAGATCCCCAATTGGGTGGTTTCATGTGGGGGAGATGGTTTTGTTAGGTCTGGATTTTGTTATGGAGGCTTTGGCGAAGGTGAGGTTGATAAGGGAAAGATTGAAGATGGCTCAAAGTAGGCAAAAGTCCAATTCTAATGTGAGAACAAGAGAACTTGAGTTTAATGTTAATGATTGGGTGTACTTGAAGATTTCACTTATGAAGGGTGTCATCTGATTTGGATTGAAAGGGAAATTGAGCCCAAGGTTTGTGGGACCCTATAGTGTTTTGAGAAGAATTGATAAGGTTGCATACGGGTTGGAGTTGCCTACGGATATGAGTATGGTTTATCCGATCTTCTATGTGTCTATGTTGAGGAAGTATGTGGGGGACCTAAGTGCTATTGTGCCTTTAGATGTTGTGGGTGTTGTGTAGGATAACTTGACCTATGAGGAGATCCTAGTGGAAATATTACATAGACAAGTGAAAAGGTTGACGAACAAAGATGTGACATCCGTCAAAGTCCTTTAGAGGAATCATCAAGTTGAAAGTGCTGCTTGGAAAGCCAAAGCAGACATGAAAAAGTGATATCCATAGTTGTTTCACCCTGCTCAAGCCAAAGGTAATAATTTAAGTCCCAAATATGATTTCAAGTCTTGAGTTTCAACCCTCGTGTTATTTTTGCATGCATACATGTTCATGGTAACAAGTTTTAATGATTTTGATGTATATGTTTCAAACTTTAGAAAATGATGTTTAAGTGCATTTATTACATTCATGTGAGGCTGAAAGTCTCCTAATCACTACCCTACATATGTTTCTTTGACATTCGGGGATGAATGTTCCCAAGGGGGAGATAATATAAAACCCCACTTGTAAGGGTAGGTGAGATGCAAGAAATAGGCTTGGAAAAAGTTGAGCTATCGGGGGTTACGAAAGGGTCTATGACTCATTAAGTCACTCTATGAGTTGTAGATGACGTAATAAGGGCCTAGTGACAAATTCTAGGAACCTAACTCTCAGGGACCCTTAGTCTATGAAAGGACGACACAATTTATTAATCAAGTTACGAGTCGTAGAAAAGGTCTCGTAACCTACTCCAGTGACTTTTATAGGGGAAGTTCCAACCTTTCTCATTTCCATACCATCTTCATCTAGCCATTCCAAGATGCCTCATGCAATTCCATGCCCTTCTCTCATCAAGTCAAGCACAAACGATTCCAATTGCCTAAGTCGTAGTAGGAGTTTGTATATGTATCAACTTCAAATCATCATATCTCTTAGCATGCTATTAATTAAAGCTGAATCAGCCACCAAATGAAAGCTATTCAAATTATCTTTCCAATGCAATCGGTTCCACCTCATTTGGAGTTTGAACCAAAAAGTAATTCCGATTTTAGTGAATCATTATCGACCTATCTTTTTCTATGACCCACTCTTTGGGCGGTGGAGTGAATTATGATTCGTAGATGGGCATTCGTGGAATTTGTCCGGTAAGTTTTCAAAAGGATATTTTAGCCCTTTCATCACACCCTAAGCCCAATACTTCGTTGTTTTGCTACGCCCTATATCATCCATTTTCAACCCTAATACACCATATTCCCACTCACTCAAAATAACCTAAGTCCAAAAAATCCTCTCAACTAATCTCAAGTCTTCAGGCTTTCAAGAAGAAAGAAATAAGCTAGGGTTTGGCTTCATCCTCTCCAAGTTGGGTATTCTCCTCATTAAGTTGATAAGGTATGTTGGTTTCATTCGTGGGAACCTTCCACCATGAATCCAAACCTTCCCTCTTTGTCAAATTTTATGATTTTCATGTTAGATATTTTATGGGTAAGCTTTACTATGCATTATGAACATTATTTGAGATTGGATTCTTCAAGTATTGATTAAGTATGCATGTATTCTATTGAAGCTATTTTCATGACTTGATTTATGCTTATTGAGGCTATACATGATATGAATTATGAGGCTATGAATGATGGTGAATTTCTAAGATGGATTTCATGACACCCAAATGATGATTTTACTTACTATGTTGGTGGGGTGATTTAAATGACTTCAAATTAAATTGATTTTACTACTTCTTGTCCTATATTCCTAAATTGCATGATTTTAAGCATAAGTATGCATACCCACCATATTTGAGTAAATTCGTATGATTATGAATCTTATGCTGATGAATGGCTATTGCATGATATGCAAGACAAATATTTTATGATAATTTATGGGCTCCCAAGCATGTATTAAACTCATGAAAAGATTTCATGATCTACAAGTGAATTGTTGAGCTCTTATTCTATGTTTTGCTCTCGTGTGAATTGTGAAACCTACTAGAAGGTGTCATAAACCATGTTGTACGGCTCACCCTCTAGTACCGAGTACAGGCAGGTGTCTATATGAAGGGGTCATGAACCATGTTGTATGCGTCACCCTCATATATGAGTTATTGATATGCATTACCTAATGTCTACGTGAAGGGATCATGAACCATGTTGTATGCCTCACCCTCATTATGACTTAATACCATGTACTATCCACTACCTACTGGAAGCATTCACGATCAATTATATATTCCTCACCCTCTAGTACAAGATATTTGGATGATCTATTAATGTCACTTTATGTGTTGAACAAATTATGCAAGTTAATTATTCTCAAGCATGTTTACACCTAAGCATTGATTATACATATCATATTGAGCTCATGTCTATCGATTATGATTATGTATCTTGATTATTATGTTTTATGATTCTTATTGCATTGCACACCACATACTTAGTACATTCCAAGTATTAACGCATACTCTATGCTTACATGATAACACCATGTAGGGACCGGAGCTCCTATTGATCCTCCTCCTCCACGTGGCTAGTCGGATCGTCAAATTAGCTTTTGGTGAGTCCTCATATCTAGAGATAATATCTATCTTCTTTTGTGTCTATGTTAAGACTTCATCATGTATATTTTGGATACTTATCTATATATGAGGATGAACCCGGGAGATGTCTTGGTCCCCCGCCCCATCTACTAGTAGAAGTGTTGTTGGATATTATGTTGGTTTGTATTTATGAGCTTGACTCCTCTTATGCTTATGTAGTTATGAAAGACTTCCGTTAGTCCTGTATTTCCCTCTATGCTCTTTACATTGATTGCTGAGATGGAAGTCCCAACTCCCGCTTCCCATAGACTCTAAAGTTATTTGTTGTTGTCTTATTTTGCTTCTGCAACCAAGAATATGTTTATGATATGCTAATAGGCTTGTTTGGGCTCCCTTCGTGTTCCCATTCTCCGTGTAACTTCTAGGCCCTAGGCTTGGGTTGTGACAATTTATAACGCATTTCATACTCAAACCACTAATATACAAGACTTCTTTTGTTACACTACTCGCCGAATATATATAACCTCCTAACGCATTGCATACATCTTCGATAGATATTAGCATTTTCTTTTTGCCTACGACATTATTACATGAGAAATTACTCTGTGTGTCTGTGTGTGTATGAGTAAAATTTAATGTTATACAAAGTATGAAAATGATGATTAATAGATATTTTTTTTTTAAAAATTGACATCTATATGTCGATTTTATTGAAAATAATTAGATAATATGACGTATACTGACCTCCAAAAGTCGGTATCACATTAAATTAAAATAAAAATCAAATTGATCACGTTAATACAAACATTCGTAGGTGGGTATTGTATATTAATTTATTTTTTGTTTTACATAAAAATGACTTTTAATGATGATTTAATTAAATTTAACAAATAAAATATTATTTTATTATTTTTTCTATTTTTAGTTTACATATGATTAAATTTTATTTATGACATGCTAATATATTATTCACGATTAAAGGTCAATATTACTAAAAATAATATAATAAAATGAAAGATATCGACTTCTGCTAGTCACAATCTATTTATTTTAATAAAATTAATTTAATTGTATAAAATTTAAATATGCCGACCTTTGGAAGGCGGTATTATAATTTATTTATTTTATTATCTTTCACATAATAGTCCTCTAGAGGAAAATTTCATTAAAAATAGATTTATTTTTATTTATTTTTATATAATTAATATTATTATTTATTTATTAAATTAAATACCGACTACAAGAAGTTAATTTTTCGTACTGAATATTTTTCAGGAAAAGTTTCGATTTCTGAAGGTTGATATGTTGTTTTCTGCATTTTCCCATTAAAAATCAACTTCCTGAAGCCGATGTTCTTAAATTCTTTTTTACTTTTTTTTTTTAACATTATCGACCTTTGGAAGTAAAACATTACCGACTTCCGTCGGAGGTCTGTAATTTTTGAGGTCGGTATTCATAGTTTTTTCAGTAGTGAGATCATTTTAATTGGTTTCAATCTCAACCGTACAAGCCTTTACCATTTTAACATAATCTTCAATTATGCGCAATTTAATCTCCAATTTCAACCCATTCTAAGGCTCTTTACTTGCACCGATATAATATATGTTTTCTATCTACTTTATATTATCTATCATCTATCTATCTATTCGCAATTTTTTATTTTTATTTTTTGATTTGAAATTTAAATTGTGGTTATAAAATATAAATAATAATATTTTAAAATTATTGATTGAGCGGGTCAGATCCAACCCGAATTTTAGTCCATTTGAGCCTGAAACAAATTTGGGCGGGCCATTACCAACTCAATTTCTATTTCAATGCATTTTAACATTCTCAATTTCAACCCAATATGCCTATTTGACACCCCTAGATCTATATATCATTTCCCCCATCACTCTCGCCAGAGGCAAAATTTAAGCGACTTTTTCTTCAAATTAGGAAATGAAGAACTATTCTGCCCCCTTGATTTTCGTGTGACCAACAAAATAGAGTTGAATATTGAAATTTCATATAAATAAAGATAAATTAAATTAAGTAAGAAACTACATAAAGAAAGTATTGAAATACATGAAATAAAAATCATATAAAGTCTATCACTATTGAAGAAGGGAGTTGATAATGTCTAACATGCTGTCAATGTTATCTAAATATTTAAAATTTACACTAGTAAAGGAGCTAGATAACAACATAATTATATATTTTCCCTCTGAAATAAATTTATTACACATTTAAACAGTAAGTAATATCATTACTAATGTGTATCATAGATAGCAGATAAAAGAAGTGAAGCATGTGTAATTTTTTTTTTCAAAATCTTTAGCTGATCTTAAAAGCGACAAAGTTAGCTAAAATTGATTTACTGTGTGAGCATTTTTCTCAAAATGTTTTCCAGAGAGACCACCAACAACTACAAAATTATAAGACTTATATACATCACCTTTGTCCAAAATATTTCACACTCATGACCAAAAATTGAAGAATGTAATGCATATTATTGAACTATTATTCAATATAATACCCACATAATGTATCAAATTGGTCTGAAGTGGTTATAAGTGCTTGGAAAAGCATGCAAATCCAAAGATTTTGAGAAGCAAAGTTTATATTACTCCAAGCATCAACTTAATTTTCTTAAAATAAAATAATAAAGAATAACCACTTCTCTCAAAGAAAAATAATATAACATTTGAAAAGTTGATAGAAGGAATAAGAGATTTCATGAGTGTGTGACATGTTTTTGCTTCTTCAACTTTTTGGGCATGGGGGCATGTCTCACCGCTCTGAATCTTCTCTTTCAAACAATGGTCCTTTACTTTTTTTCCATAATCATAGTTTTTGAACTTTTATGATGTTAACAACATTTGATTAAGCTTTCAAAATCAAATTATTTTGAAAAAGTAATTTTTGGTAGAATTATTTTTTGAAAAAGAAAGATAATACTAAAACATCATAATTTATGCTTAGCTATCTTTTTTCTTCTACTACTACTTTAAATCCTTTCCCATATTTCTTGCTCAGTGGTATGAACAAAATTTTGACAAATACATTTAAGAATTTATTTCATATTCTAGGTTGAAATGTATGAACTTTAAACATATCCAATTTCATAATATCAAAACATGCTTACCGAAAAAAGAAAAAGTTCAAATCAACCACAAACAATAATCTAAAAGTTATTTTCTCAATTAGGAATTTAAATATTTTAAAATTATCTTTCCATTATTTTTCAAAGATAGTGACATGTTCTATAAAATCACCAATAGACTAGATTTTAAAAAGTACAAAGTAAAGTTGGTATTTTGATAAAGATTTGGTTATAGTTATGAATATAAATAATAAATGAACGTCTAAAAAAATATTATAAATATTATAGTATTTATATTGTTCATCTAATCCATCAATCACATAAGTATACTCAAATTAAAGTACTCTCTATAAAGTGTATATGTGATAATTATCATAGCCTCTTACATGACTCTAAAATGCAAAACTAAAAGTAGAGAGCTCTAAATAACATATTTATCTCTAGGTTAAGAATTAGAGACATAAGGACTAAATTTGACAAGAAATTGCACCATTAATTTCCATTGGTATAATTGCTTGAGCATTTGGAGGATTATTTGTGTTCTTAGCAGCACAAATCAATTTTGGGGTAGAGTCTATACGGATTTTTCTAAAATCAAATAAAAAAAGATAATCATAAAACATTTGAAAGGTACTAAATAGGCTTATTATTAAAGGGATTTAGCTAAAAACGTGAATACAATAAAATAGCAGAAGGAATGATTCTGTCTCAAAAAAATGTCATCTATTTAGCAAAATCTTCTTTGTGAGTCTCCTCATGTTCATTAAAGGAATAACTTTGATAATAACAAAAAATAGTGATTACCTAAAAACATATAATATGTGTAAGGGCATCAACACTTTTGTTGTGTCATGTGCATATGCCTATAAAGTTGTTTTCTTAAAGATTTGAATCATATTAAAGTTGCTCAAAATGATGCGGATCTCACATCAAGAGAAGAAATTAGATCACTGGCACATTTGACCTTATCCTAGTTGGGGGGGGGGTAGGTCATAGCTTGGTTTGGAGGCCAAGTATTATCCTGGGTTGGAGGATAGATGTCCACCTAGGTTGGAGGCCTAGTCGAGGTGTACAGTTTTTGTTGCAGGCCAGGATGAATTTTCCAAAGAGATAGTAATGCATGTATGCCATTAGCTAATTAGATTATTCAAAACTAGAAATTGTTACATCTTAATCCAGTATACACCTCTTCACTCAGTTATTATGTGTGGGTGCACTTTCGGGGCTTATAGAGGCCCAGTTGACGTACAAACATAGATAGTAGGGCATTACACCCATGTACATTACTATCCTTTTTCTTGGTTCTAGTTACTTCCCTATTTGTTGGCATATTTAGTCTAGTTCTTGTAGATTAGAAACTCATGGGACATTTCCTATCTTATCCCTACTTTCGACATGTTTCCCGTGATGCAGGTCCTCACATGAGCTAGCAACATTGACCACTCCTATTGTAGCTATGTTATTTCAAGACTAGTGATCAACATTGAATGTACTTGGATCCTTCTGGTCTCCATCAGTATCAGTGGTTGTGTTTTGTTATCCTATACATTCCTTGCATATTGTTTCGATTTGGTACATGTACCTAGAGATATATTATGACTCAGTTATATTATATCGTATCTATACATTTTGTATAAGTGACTTCCAGGTCTTACGAGGGTGTTTTGTAGTCATTGTCTATATACCAATATCAGTTTTGTTTCCTTTATGGCTAGAGTTTTAGTTGATTCCTTCGAGGTTGATCTTTGCCCTTATAGCTGTTACTAGAAGTTCTAGGTAAGGGTTAGGCTTATTTATTAAGGGGGTTAATATAGGCTCCATCATGACCTATAAAGTTGGATCATGACAAATTGACATCAGTGCCTCAGGTTCGTTAGTCTCACCTATATAGAGCTACCGTCAATTAGAGTCCTACAGTTGGATGAAAAGATGTCTGTGACTTATCTTTGGGAGGTTGTAGGATGTCTTATTACTCCTCT
Source organism: Solanum clarkiae (assembly GCA_011800125.2). NCBI lineage: Eukaryota > Viridiplantae > Streptophyta > Magnoliopsida > Solanales > Solanaceae > Solanum > Solanum clarkiae. The sequence goes on along the minus strand of JAABOM020078539.1, from coordinate 15,043 downwards.
TTAGTATGTCATTTCATATAGTTGTCTTGTTAATTTCGCAAAATCTCACTTATCTCACTCTCTTGCAGTTATAGCTTGTCGAGGTTGACCTGCAGGTAGAGTCAGAGATGCAATACCAACTCCAAATTGGGACTCTTATACATAGCTTATTCAAGGGCTTTTTAATGTGTTTGTTCCACTGCAACCGGAGGGACCAGTAGTAGCACTACCCCCAGTCACACCTATTATGACACCAGTATTTTAGAAGGCTATCATACAGTTACCAACATCTCTTAGGGGTGTACAATAGGCACTAGTCCTAGCCCAGTGCCTCTAGTACAACCTCTAGCTCTGGCTCTAATTGAACATGTAATATCTATTGGTTAGTCGGATGTCGGAGAGGGCACTAGGCCTTATCAAGATCAACAAATGCTTGTATATTTCTCAGGTTGAGCCCTCGAAAGTTTTCAGGAGTGGTTGGAGAGGATTCCCATGATTTCTTGATGACTTTCCAGTGAATGCTGCAGACCTTGTTGTTTGAGTCCATTGGGGCAAATATCATAGATTATTTTCTTGACTGAGCTACGTAATGGTGGTGTGTGCTTACCTGGACACCAAGCTAGCTGGATCTGTTGCTGGTATTGTAGACTAAGTTTGTCAATGCATATTTGGCACGATTTGTCCATAGGACTCTCAAGGATTGTCTCTGTGACTAGTTTTATTCCAAACTAGAGCAGGGGTCGATGACAGTGTTAGAGTATAAGGCTAGATTCCATAAGCTATCTAGATATGCCACTGTTGTACTACCTACTGAGGAGGACCAGATTAGCTATTTTATCAGAGATTTGAGGATTAGCTTTGGATTGAGACCTAACCACTAGTTATAGGAGGCCGATCCTTTATAGACATTGTTGATCATGCTCGCAGTATTGAGAAACTATGTTGTGAGGCCCACCAGGGAAGCAACAAGAAGGATTGCTTCGAGTGTAGTTATATTTGGACATGATCTAGATTCAACAGGTACTCTGATAGATCCCATTGATATTCCAAGCTTCTTATAGACTTCTAAGGGTAGTTACAAGTCCCCAGGCACGTTTGGCCAAGTGGTCATCCCCAACTCACCAGGCAGAGGCTAAGGGACAAAGCTACAACAACATCAAGAAAGATGGATCCTCCCTGAGATACCCCATAACTTTATTCTCACATGTACCTATGTTTTAAGACTCATTCTTACACATGGAAACTGGATTAGGGTCATAAGGGACAACTAGCACTCAGCCGAGTTCAAAACTTTTCTATAAATTGAGTTTCTAGCGTTGGATTACACAAGGGTCAACATTAAATGATCATAACTCTTAGCACACAAAGAATTAGGTGGCCTCTGTCCTACCAAATTTAAGGTCTTTGGATTAGCTTTCCAACTCAACTAATTTCACCTCATTTGGAGTTTAGAGTTAACGATTTTGACCATTTTTCTGCTGTCTCGTAGAGTAGAGAGGAAATACGAAACTGAATATAGGCCATGGATAACAGTTCGACTCATCTGCTAACTCGTAGAAAAAGTCCTAAAAATTCACATTTTTGTCCCAGACTCTATGGACCAATCTACGGGTTGTGGAAACTTCTTTGGACATAGATTGGGCTCAGGAAAGTGATCCAAAGACCTTGAAATTTAGCCAAAAGTTTATGAAAAGGCCCTTATGGGCTGTGGAATTTTCTATGCGCATAGACGACTTTTGATAGCTTTTTAAGAATGGTTATTTTGGTCTTTTCCTACTCTTTCAAAACATAAACCTAACATTTTTATACCTAAATAAAGCCCTAAGCATGTTAGTTCAACCTTTTAATGCTAAATCACTCTCTCAAACATAGAGCAAGGGTTCAAAGAAGAAAAAGGCCAGAGTTTGAAGCGAAAACTTGAGAATTCTTTCAAGTTGTTTCAAGGTTTATAAATTTCAGGTATGCAAGGCTAATCAAAACATGGATTTTCTTCTTCCATGTGCCTCATAACACAGATTGATAGAGTTGTGAGTAAATTGAGTCCTTCATGAAGGGTTCTTGAAGCTATTTCATAAATTCTATTGTATTTCTACATAATCTTGCATGGATTACTATTATTATGAATTAAATACTTTAATTAAGTGATTTTACCTTGTTGTATAAACCCTTGCTTGAATTCTTATTATTTTCACATAATTCACTTATATGAGCATGCGTGAGCATAATTTGAGCTTAAAGAGTCTATGAAATCCCCAAATTCTATAACTCTACTATAGTTTTCCTGATGCTATGAGTTAGAATGATGCGTGATAGAGTCCTTATGAGTCAAGAGCTAAACCTTAAAATGATGTATCCAAAGAGTTGATAGTTGATGTGATGAGTTGAGTTGACAAACATCGAATGAGACTAGATGAACGAGTTAACCATAGGATTGATACCTTATGAGCATATTGAGTCTTGGGGGAAAATTGATCACCGAATTGAGTAAGAGTAAGTCTAACAAGAACTCAATAACTATGTAGCCGACATAGGAGAGGATTGAACCATAAAATTAGATGTTTCCTATTGTCCCAAAAATAGGACTTGATACTACTAATTTTGGATCCACTGATGGATGTCCTATACCCTAGCAAGGTATTGGATGGATGTGCTAACGATATCGCTTTGTTGTACCATCACTGACTCATAGGTGATGGTTTTTGATTGGAGAAACTACCAAGTAGGACTTGATAGTACTCTGAGTGGATGGGACGTAGATGATATATGAGTAGTCATTGTCTAAATTGCATTCTTACTTTAGACTCTTGACATGATGATAGAGTTTCCTACTTCTTGAGTTGAGCTATTTGAGTTGTTGTTACTCTTCCTTTACATGTTTCTTTCTGCCATTTTACATAGTCATATATTCCACGTACTAATGTTCATTTGGGCTTGCATCATTTTATGATGTAGATACAGGTACTAGCAGTCATCAAAAGGCACCCCGTTTAGGGTGAGACCTCCCTTGAATTTGAAGGATATCATATTTTTCTTTCTAGCTTTGAGTTTAGACTTTTTTATTTTATGTAAGGTAGCTATGGTTTGTTATTGGCAACACTTAGTCATATGTTTTAAAGACATCATGGACTAGATTGTTGAGTTGTGATCAGATGTAATTATCATTGAATAGTTTCTTTCACATTAGTCTTGGTTGATGGATAGCATCATTGGCTTTTGGCCTTTGATTTTCATCTTATAATTACTTTTTATTTAGGTATTCTTATTCATGTATGTCTTCTACTATCAAAATATGATTAAACGAATATGATGACACCAAATTGTTCGCTTGGGGACTAGTAGTAGTCTTTGAGTGTTGGCTACCCCAAAGGTACCCTCCGAGGGCGTGACAATCCAGTCAGCTAGTTAGGGATCCCGAGCTTCTGATGCCAATACTACAGACCATAGTGAGTGATGCCATGGTGATTAATTTTCTTTAGGTTGATGTTATTATGGGGCATTGGATCATTGGTTCTAAGATTTTCCCTTACGGAGAGAGATGTATCTATCTTCTCAGGTAGGCCAGTCAGCTCCACCACTGATAGTTAGAGGTAGAGATTAAGCTCACTACAAGGAAACGAATGATATTTTAGATATGATTAGCATGGTTTTGGGGGTGGATCATCTGGTAGTAGAGGCTATACTTAAGCGGGTGGCACTACGGTCATTTTTATGCGGCTGTAGCAAAGTTAGAGGTCAAAGCATTAGATGATGTTATTACAGGTATTATTATATCATGTTAGCAGCCAACATTAGCTTTATTTGACCCTACATATTCATATTCTCCATCTATTTGGTTTCCCATTTAGGGATGAGCCTCGAGCCTCTATCAATATCACTTCTTGCATTAACTCTGGCCAGAGATTCTATAGTAGTGGATCGAGTATATAAGTTATATAAAGTTACTTTTCAGGGGAAGGGTACATGGGTAGAGTTGATATTCCTTGATATGCTTGACTTTGATACTAGTCTGGGCATGGATTGGTTAGCTCCTCATTATGCAGTTTTAGACTACTACGCTAAGACTGTTACCTTGGCTATGTTTAGTTTACCTCTAATTGTATGGCAGAGATCTATTAGCCATACACTAATTGGTATCTTCTCCTATGTTCAATGCTAGAGGTCGATTTCTATAGGTTGCTTAGCATACTTGGGCTATGTACGTGATATATCAGCCAATGTTTCTTATTGATTAAGTCCCAGTGGTTTGTAAGTTTCCAGATGTGTTTTCTATTAATTTTCTTGGCTTACCTCTAGAGAGGAATGTTGATTTTGCCATAGATTTAGATCTAGACACTAAGCCCATATTAATTCCTCCATATCAAGTGGCTCTTGCCAAGCTTAAAATGCTCTGGGTATAGCTGTAGGGTCTTCTACATCAGGGTTTCATATGGTGGAGTGTTTCTTCCTGTGTTGCCTGTGTTTTGTTTGTTATGAAGAAAGATGGGACTCCGTGCATATGTGTCAATTATAGGCAACTGAATAAGGTCATAGTGAAAAATCGTTACTTCTTGCCTTGTATTGATGATTTATTTGACTAGTTTCAGGGAGATGTAGTGTTTTTTAAGATGGATTTAAGGTCTGGTTATCATCAGTTGAGGATTAGAGCATCATATATTCCCAAGACTTCCTTCTAGACTCATTATTACCGTTATGAGTTCTTGTTTATGTCATTTGGTCAGAATAATTCTATTGCAGCCTTTATAGATTTGATGACTATTGTGTTTAGGCCTTATCTGGATTCTTTTGTGATAATCTTCACTAATGATGCTCTGGTATACTCTGAGTCTGGAGCAGCATGCCTAGTACCTAAGCATAATGCTTCAAGCATTGAGTGATCACTGACTTTATGCCAAGTTTTCTAAAAATATGTTCTAGTTAGAGTCTATGGATTTTCCTGGGCACGTGATGTCAAAAAATGGTATTATAGTGGATCTAGCTATGATTAGCCCCATTTGTGGTTGGTCTAGGCCCACATCTCTACTGAGGTCAGGAGTTTTGTTGGGTTAGGTTCGTATTACAAATGGTTTTTTGAGGGGTTCTCTACTATTGTTGTACTATTGACTTACTTACCAAGGCATTGCTTTTGTGTTGTCTAAGAAGTACGAGATTAGCTTTCTGAGGCTTAAGGAGTTACTTACTGCCGCTCCTATTCTAACTTTTTCAGTTGAGGCTAAGAGATTCATAGTGTGTTGTGATGCTTCGAAGATTGTCTTACTATGTCTTTTAATGCAAAGTGGTCAAGTTATTGTTTATGCCTCTAGACAGTTGCGAGATCACGAGTGTGACTACCCCACTATTGATTTTGAGTTGGCAGCGGTAGTTTTTGTTCTCAAAATATGGTTCCATTACCTATATGGTCCATTGTGAGATTTATATAGATCATCACAGCCTATAGTAATGATCCAGAGAGATTTGAATTCCAGGTAGTGGCATGGGATTGAGTTGTTAGCCGTCTATGACCTTTCTATTCTCTATCACCCAGGCAAGGCTAATATTGCTGCAGATGCCTTGAGGCGAAAGGTTGTTAGTATGGGAATAGATTTTTTGCCTACTATGGAGCGGCCTCTGGCTTTGGATATTCAGTCCCTGGTTAATAGGATGGTATGATTGGATATATTAGGCTCTGGACTGTTATTGGCCTTCATTGGGGCTCATTCTTCTCTATTTGATCAGATTTGCACCAAATAGCACAATGACAAATTATTAGCAACCCTCAGAGATTGGGTTTTATAGGATGATAATGGCAAGGTTATGGCAAATTCATTTGGGGTCCTCAAATTTGATGGCTGATTGTGTGTTCCAGAGTTAGGGGTCTGAAACAGTTGATGGAGCATGAGGCTCATGATTCCAGGTATTCTATCCACCCGTCCATAATGAAAATGTATTGGAATTTGAGGCAACATTACTAGTAGGGTGCTATGATAAGAGATATAGTTGATTATGTACCAAACTTTCGTCTTTATCAATAGGTAAATGTTGAGCATTACAAATAAGTTGGGAGCTTTAGATGTTGCCCATTCTCGAGTGAAAGTGGGAGCGAATTACAATGGATTTTTTTGTGGGATTGGTTTAGACTTTCAGGTGTATAGATAGTATTGAGTCGTCATTGATCATTTGACCAAATCAGCTCATTTCATTCTAGTTTTGTCCTACTATAGTGCTAAGCAGTTAGCCTGTATCTATATTAAGGAAATAATTCATCTTCACGGAGTTCCAGTATCCATTATATGATATCAGGGTTCATAGGTCACCTCCAGCTTCTGGAGAGCTTTCAAAAAGAGTTAGGCTCTATATTGAACTTTGCATAATATTTCATCCACAGATCAATGACAGTTAGAGTGTATTATTTAGGTCCTTGAGGATATCTTGTGGGCCTACGTATTAGCGACTTAAGAGGCCAACATATTGATCTTAGGAGATTGGGGGTCGACTAAAACACTCAAAGATACATATTTTGAGTTTGGTGGCTAGTGGTATCAATTCTTGCCTATGGTAGAGTTTGCATATAATAATAGATGCTATTCCAATATTCAGATGGAACTGTTTGAGGCTTTATGTAGTAGGTGTTGCTACACCCCTGTTGGTTGTTTTGTGTTTCTTTAAGAGGGTTTGTCCCATGTCCATGTGATTCAAGACAGGTTGAGGACAACAAGAGCCAGCATCAGAGTTATGCTAATTATGGGCACTAGCCTTTATGTTTTGATGTCGGTGACCTAGTGTTTTTACTGGTCTCGCCCTTAAAGGATTTAATGAGAATTAGTAGAAGGGGTAAGCTTAGCCCCCAGCATATTGGGCTGTTTGAGATTTTGAAGAGGATTGGTGCAGTTGCTTATGAGTTAGCATTGCCTCTAGAATATTTATCTATATATCTGCTTTTCCATGTTTCAATTCAACATAAGTATGTGCAAGATAACTCACATGTGTTATAGTATGATTCAGTTGAGTTAGATGGTTGTTTGGCGTTGATTGAGGAGCCAGTAGCCATATTAGCTAGAGATGTCAGACACTTTCTGTCTAGAGTTATACCTACGGTTAAGGTCTAGTGGAAGCATATACAACAAAGGAGGCCACCTAGAAGATTGAGTAGGACATGCAAGAGGATTTCTATAGTACGATAGACAAATTCGAGGTCTAGTGGAAGCATCGTCCAGTAAAGGAGGCCACCAAAAAGCAACGTTCTATTGAACTTCTTCGATCACCAGAAGTACCTCTCCAAAAAGTTCTTATGTAATTCAGCCCAGCTGGTGATTGAACTCTGCGGGAGCTCAGATATCCATAGTGCTACACTACCTGTAACAGACAATTGGAAGACATGAAGTCCCACCGCATCCATAGACAAATTATGTGTTCCCATCACACTCTTTTAGATGAATGCAATGTTGTGTAGATGGCTTGAGGATCCTCTAATGGAAAGACTGCAAATAGCCCATGGTTCTACAGCATCTGAAGCAACCCACTCGAAACCACGAACTTTGTGTCAGCCATAAGTGGCGGCAACATAATAGCTCCAGTTACCTCTAAAGCCATAGGATTCAGCCTGTATTGATTCCACTAAAAGCATTGGCATTAAAATCTTGCGACTATGGAGTAATATCCTCAAGAAGAGATGGGTTCTCATGGTCAGTATTTTATTCTCATTCTTGTTTAGAGATGCATTAGCCACGTTGTTAGCATTATCTTGGGCCATTTGTGTCAATGTTCTGTGGATCTTTGGGTCAAATGGAGCCAAGGGTCTGCCTTGGCTTCGCGTGTTGGGCATACACTACAGTTGTACCCTGAAAAGAAACAAAAATAACAAAAAAAAATGTAAAATGAGGGAAATAAGGATTAGTACCCAAATCACTTGAACTAACCAAGTCTATCCATATTTTCATGACCCAAGCCTAGGGCCTGACATGACACAGTGAATGGGTAACTAGAAGGAACCCCAAACAAGTCTCCAATCATATCAATCATACATCCTTGGTCACGGAGGCAAAATAACAACAAAAGAGATATAAATAAGGGAAAAAGGGCTAAAGGAAGTCTATGATAATCATAGAATACTCAAGAGTCAGGCTCAAAGCATAAACACATTAATTGTTCCAGCAACACCTCTAACATAGACTGAAGCAGGGGCGAAGACACTTTCTAGGTTCACCCTCATAGCATCAAGAGGTCAACTCAAGGAAATAACACAAAGGCAAGAGTAACATAGATAGCGTCCCTCGATTTGAGGACTCACCAAAGCTTATCTTCAAAGCACTAAACTAGCCGCATGAAGGATGATCAAGAGTTGCTCCGACTCCTACATGGTAATATCATGTAGGCATAGAGTATGTGATAGTACGTTTAGATGTAATAAGTATTCAGGATGCAATGCAACAAGACATAGCTAACATAGTCAAAATGCGTAATCATAATTAGTGGATAAGTACAATATCAATATGGTATGCATGATCAATGCTTGATGTAAAACGCGCTTGTAAATCATATGCTTGTATTAAACATAATACGTTTGTAGGAAGGGACCATAATCATAGACTAAGCAAACTATTACTTAGAATCTAAGGCATGTTACCCCTTTGGAAGATGATAGAGGTATCTATTACTTAACATGGTAGTACGAGCATGTCATCCCCCGACAAGGTGGTCAAGGTACATAGACTTCAATGTGGTAGTATGGACATCTCACCCCGCGACAAGGTGGTCAAGGTACATACCCCTCGACGTGATAGTACAGGTATGTCACCTCCTGACAAGGTGACCAAGGTACATACCCCTCGACGTGGTAGTATGGGTATGTCACTCCTCGACAAGGTGGTCAAGGCATGTCACCCACTTAAAAAGGTGATTGGGGATGTCACCACCCAACAAGGTGTGATAAACTCGCAACACTATAGATAAATTTCATAAATACAGTGCATACCTAAAATCCCTTAATCAACCTAAAGTCACTTAACTTATAAACTATGTAGTAGACCATCAATAACTTGAGAATCCTTGTCAAGACATTTTACCAAACACTTGGTAGGTGTGTCATGCTAGTTCAAAATCATGCAATTCAAGAGTGAAATAATATGAGGATTCTCAATGTAAATCAACCCACTAATATATAGTAAAACCCTCATGTACGATACCTTGAAATCCTTCATCAAATCTCACAATAGATCATTGTTTCATAGCTCAAAACATGCATAGTGACAATAGATAACTATCTCACAGTAAAAGTTTGAAATAGTTAGACATGTGTTTCCAATCAAAATTTTATAAAATCCCAAAATAGTTTATAATCATGATCCATAAAAAAAGTAATACCCATACGTAATATAACTTGAAAATATGCATTTTTCATAAAAAAGAAGGTTGGACTCCATGGGTGAAAGGGCCCAATGGATGAAACCCACATACCTAAATTTGGGGATTCCTTGATTTAGTCTTGAAGGAGACTTGAAGCTTGAATGAAGTTCTTTAGATCAGGACTTAAGTTTCAGACACTTGAATTTGGATGGGAATTTTGATAAAATAGTTGAGAGGTTTTAGAGAGGATTTTTGGGTGATATAGAGTTAAAAAATAGCTAAGTATAGGTATTTTTATGTATAAGAGGGAATGGGTCCAAGACCCCAATACTTTTGTCCAAAACTGGAAAATCAAGGTAGTGCAAACACTACTTTGCGACGGGTCTGCGTCGCGGCCCCACACTGTTTTTGAAAAAATTTTTGAAAATCATTTTTCTCTATGGGTCCTCCAAAATCCGGGTTATACCCATCTCTTACTCAATGTTTCCCCATGAATAAGAATATGAAGTCGAATTTTTGATATCACGTATGGATTTTGAGATATGTGGAAATTACAATTATGAGCATTTCCGAGGCATATTTCTAGGGCATTTCAATATCTCCCCCTTAAGAATATTCATCCCCGAATGTCAAAGATACGTACATCAGAGAAGTAATCATGAAGATTTAGTTCGACATGTATGAAACAATTACACTTAAGCATCATTTTCAAAATCTCAACATAAATGTAAAAATCATCATGAACTTATTACCATAAACATGAATGCATGCAACATGACGTGAGGGCTGGAACTTAGGACTTGAACTCATATAGGTGAATTAAATTAGTACCTTCGGCTTGAGTAGAGTGGAAGAGATAGGGGGATCATTTTATTATGTCCCCCTCGGCTTTCCATGTGGCACCTTCAACTTGTTGGTTCCTCAAAAAGACCTTGACAGAAGCTACATCCTTGTTTCTTGACCTCTTCACTTGCCTATCCAAAATCTCCACCGGAACCTCTTCATAGGTCAAATTATCTTCTACAACACCCACAACATCTATGGGCACTATAACACTAGGGTCAACCATACACTTTCTCAATCATGGACACATGGAAGACCCGATGAACTATATTCATATCCATAGGCAACCCCAGCTCATAGGCTACCCTTCCAATTCTCCTCAACACTCTACAAGGACCCATAAACCATGGGCTACACTTACCTTTCTTGCCAAAATGGACCACACCCTTCACGGGTGAGACCCTCAAGTAAATCCAATCACCAACCTTAAACTCAAGATCTCTTCTCCTCACGTCGGAGTAGGACTTTTGTCTACTATGGGATATTTTTTAATCTTTCCCTTATCACCCTCACCTTTCTCAAAGATCCATAACCGAATCCGGACCTAACGTGGCCACCTCACCAACCTTATCAAGATACCTGCTCTTAGTCTCTAACCATCTTTGTAGAACCAGGGTAAATAGAATAGGACAAATTATGGGCCTTTTTCAAGATCAATTCTCTCAATTCATCCACATTTGGCACATACAATCTACCTTGGTATCTAAGGGCACCATCTCCCTCTTAGGAGAAAACCTCCACTTTACCTTCACTTACCAAGGCCCTAAACTCTAGCAACGCGGGATCAAGATCTTGTTTTGCCTTTACCTCCTCAATCAATGAAGATTTAGAACCATCAATAACCACTACACCACGATTGTCAACTTCATCCAATCTAACCCCCAATCTTGTCAACCGGTGAACCTCTCTAGCCACTTCCTTGCCACCATCATCAACATGAGCTAGACTACCCATAGACACCCTACTTAGAGCATCAACCACAACATTAGTATTGCCAGGGTGATAATACCAACTTATATCATAATATTTAAGGAAATCTGACCACCTTCTTTTGCCTCAAGTTAAGATCTTTTTGGATGAACACATAGTAGAGACTCTTATGATCAGTTAACACATCAACATCAACATGGACCCCATACAAGTAGTGATGCCAAATTTTCAAATCAAATACCACAACCACCAATTCTAGATAATGGGTGGGATAATTCTTCTCATGCACCTTAAGTTTTCTAGAGGCATATGCTACTACCTTAGCACTTTGCGTCAAAACACACCCCAAGCCAATTCTAGAAGCATCACAATAAACAACAAACCCTTCCAATCATTCTTGTAGAGACAAGATAGGAGCGGAGACAAGCTTATCTTTCAAAGTTTAGAACTCTCTTCATACTCATCGGTCCACACACCTTCGCCTTCTTTTGTGTCAGCTTAGTCATAGGAGAAGCAATAGAATAAAAGGCATTCACAAACCTTAGTTATAACCTGCCAAACCCAAGAAACTTCTAATGTCCGATGGAGTCAAAGGTCTAGGCCGATTTGTGATCACCTTCATCTTCTTTGGATCTACCTTAATGCCATCACCCAGTACTACATACCCTAGAAGATCAACCTCTCTCTACTAAAACCCATATTTTTAATATTTAGCATACAACCTCTCCTCCCTCAATATTCACAACACCACCCTCAAGTGATTCATGTGCTCCTCCTCACTATGGGAATAAATCAGGATATCATCAATAAGACCACAACGAACAAGGCAAGGTGGGATTTAAAGACCCTATTCATGAGATCCATAAATATAGCCGGTGCATTAGTCAACCCAGAGGATATAACCACAAACTCAAAGTTCCATACCTAGTTCGAAAAGACATCTTGGGAATATCACACTCCCTCACTTCCACTTAGTGATACCCGGACCAAAGATCAATCATAGAAAAATGACTAGCTCCTTGAAGTTGGTCAAAAAGGTCATCAATCCTTGGCAGAGGGTACTTGTTCTTTACGAGGACTTTATTAAGTAGCCGGTTATCAATACACATTCTAAGAGACCCATCCTATTTCTTCACAAATAACATTGTGCACCCCAAGGTAACTTACTAGCCCTTATGAAACCCTTCTCCCACAAATCCCTCAATTGGCTCTTCAACTCCTTCAACTCCGCTAGTGCCATATGGTAAGGGGGAATATAAATGGGTTAGCATCAGGAAGAATGTCTATACCGAAGTCTATTTACCTTTTGGGAGGAACGCTGGGAAACTCATCGGGAAAGACATCAAGAAACTCATTAACCACCTGAATCGACTCAATAGGAAGTAGTTTAGACTCAAAATCCGTAACGCTCACAAGATGATAGGGACAACCCTTAGAAATCAACTTTTGGTCTTTAAGGCAAGAAATGAATCTACCCTTGATCACTATATCACAACTTTCCCACTTAAGGACAGGTTTATTAGGGAATTGGAATTTGACTTTACAGGTTCTATAATCAATAGAAGCATATCATACATGTAACCAATCCATCTTAAGAATGACATCAACATCCACCATATCTGATTCAAAAAATCACAAGGCAAGATTTTATTCAAAATGAACATGAGACAATTTCTATAAACTCTTCTAGCAACAATGAACTCACCAATGGGGACAGACACTTCATAAGGTTCACACAATAATTCGGGACTAATATGAAGCTTTTTGGCCACAAAAGGAGTAATAAAAGAAGGAGTGGCACCCGGTCTATCAAAACATACACATCAAAATAAAAAATCTTTAACATACCTGTGAGGCACCATGCCATGTCTATTGACCCCTACAGGCATATGGTTGAGAATATCATGGATCATCCCCACGATCCTTAGCAATCCATGGACAATGTCTCAATTTATAATTCTTTGCACCACACTCGAAACATGCACTCGAACCCGCCAGATAATATCCCAGATGGTACTTTCCACACTTTTGACACATTGGGGGAACTTGAACACCAACACCCTTGCCTTTCCCTTGAACATATGGACAATTAGGAATCTTGTGGCCCATATTACCACACCCAAAGCATGCACCCGTGTTCCTCCAACATGTGCTATTATGATTTCTCCCACACTTTGGGCACCTGAGGTGAATCATCCCACCATTTCCACCTTCAATGTTGGACCATTCTTCTCCCTTCCTTGGAGGCCATGGGGAAATACCTTATCTTATGCCCAACATCGCGACACTTGAAACAACCCTCTATCCACTCCAAACACTCCCCTTGATGTTTCTTGCCACACTTTTGACAAATGGAAAAAGGGATGCTTTTCTCCTTGTACTTGGGAACCGGTAGACTAGTAGATGAGGCACCACCAACTTGGGCCCTCTTAGCCTCCCTTTACTTCCTCTTACCCTTTGAAGTCTCGGGATTACCCACTTATTGATTGAGTTGAGCCGTTACAACCTTGGCCAATAGCCATAGAGTATTACAAACCTCCGCATTTGACATGTCACCATTGGAAAGTTGACCCTCAAGTGAGGGATGGTTACCACCTTGCTCACCACCTTGAATAGCTTGAGACATATTCTAAAATATAATGATTAAGAATGATAAATAAGCCTTAGTAGAATTAACTTTATCGCACGATATAGATCATGAAGAAGTGAAATATTTCCTAAAATGTCTCATAGCCTCCCATTCATAGTTGTGGCGCGCTTCACAACTATGAATATGACTCTAATTGATGTGGTGTATTAGATTCCGAGGACCATTTACAACCTAGTGCTCTGATACCAAGTTTGTCACGACCCAAGCCTAGGGCCTAGACGTGATACAACAAATGGGGAACCCGAAGGAACCCCAAACAAGCCTCTTATCATATCAATCACACACCATTGGTCGCGAAAGAAAAATAACAACACAAGAGATATAAATAAGGGAAAAGGGGCTAAGGGAAGTATTTGATAATCACAGAATACACAAGAGTCAGGCTCAAAGCATAGATACATCAATTATTCCAACAATACTGCTAACATAGATCGTAGCGGCGGCCAAGGCACTTTCTGGGATCACCCTCATAGTATCGGGAGATCAACTTAAAGAAATAACAAAAAGGCAGGAGTAACATAGATAATTTCCCCGGACTTGATACTAAAGCTTATCTTCAAAGCATTGAACTAGTTGCATGGCGGATGATTAAGAGGTTCTACGATTCCTATATGGTAACATCATATAGACATAGAGTATGCATTAGTACATTTGGATGTACCAAGTATATACGATACAATGCAACATGACATAGCTAACATAGTCAACATGTATAATCATAATCAAAGGATAAGTATAATGTCAATATGACATGCATGATCAATGCTTGATGTAAAATGTTTGTAAATCATATGCTTATATAGAACATAATAGATGTGTAGAAAGGGACCATAATCATAGACCAAGCAAACTATTACTTTGAACTGAAGGCGTGTCACCCCATTGGAAGGTGACTAAGGTATCTACCTCTCAACATAGTAGTACATACATGTCATCCCCCGGCAAGGTGGTCAAGGTATACACTCCTCAACATGGTAGTACGAGCATGTCACCCTCAATAAGGTGGTTAAGGTACATACCCTTAAACGCGATAGTATGGGAACATCACCCCTCAACAAGGTGATCAAGGTACATACCCCTCGATGTGGTAGTACATGCATGTAACTCCCTGACAAGATGGTCAAGTCATGTCACCCCCTCAATAAGGTGATTGGACATGTCATCCCCCAACAAGGTATGGTCAACTTGCAATACTATAGATACTTTTCATAAATACAATGCATACCTATAATCCCTTGATCATCATTGTCACACCCCACCCTAGGGTCGTGACCAGTGCCCGATAGGGGCACGTAAACACATACTAAACCAAATTCCTTTATA
>JAABOM020078524.1:0-32930 GCA_011800125.2 Solanum clarkiae | reverse complement strand
GTGACAAGGTTAGGAATGAGACCATTCGGGAGAAGCTAGAGGTGGCCCCGGTGGCCGAAAAGATGAGGGAAGTGAGATTGCGATGGTTTGGACATGTGCGGAGAAGAAGTCCCGATGCTCCTATTCGGAGGTGCGAGAGGTTGGTTTCGGGAGGTACTAGGAGGGGTAGAGGTAGACCGAAGAAGCACTGGGGGAGGTGATCAGACAAGATTTGATCGAACTTGTTCTCACTGAGTACATGACCTTAGATAGAAGGAAGTGGAGGTCACGAATTAGAGTAGCAGGTTGATGGTATATTTAGGTGTTTGTTTCTTTCCTTTGATCACGTGTTCACTTTCTCTGTGTTTTATGTGTTAATTTTATCTTGTTAGTTTATCTTTTTGTCCCCTTTCCTTCCTTTATGTCATGTCTAGTTATTTATGCTTACGGGTTTTGAGATGAGGGTTCTCAGGAAACAGCCTCTCTAATTTTATGGTAGTGGTAAGGTCTGCATACATTCTACCCTCCCCAGACCCCACATGTGGGATTTTACTGGGTATGTTGTTGTTGTTGTTGTTGTTGTTGTTGTTGTTGTTGTTGTTGTTGTTGTTGTTGTTATGAGATTATATTTACCTTTCTTGCACATTTTATTTAAGGCATTGATCATTCATGTCATATTGAGCTTATTTCCATTGTATATGATTATGCATCTTATCTATTATGGATTACGATCTTTTGATGCATTACACCCTGCATACTTAGTACATTCCTAGTACTAGCACATACTTTTTGCCTACATGATCTAATCATGTAGGGACCAAAACTCCTATCCATCTACCTCCTCGTGGCTAGTACGATCTATTGAAGACTTGCTTGTGATTAGTCCTTCATTCCGAGGACAACACCCATTTTCTTTCTTTCTTATGTTAATACATTATTATCTTGTTAGTTTACTTATGAGGGTAAGGTCAGGACATGTCTTGGGCCCCGTCCCACTATAATTAGAGGTATTATTAGATGACATGATATGTATGATCTATGTGATGCTTATGTATCTTTGGAGACTTTTCTTTAGTCCTTATCCCATGTTTTATTGTTTCTTATGGTATATTGGCATGTTAGTGAAAGTATGAAGTCCCTATTATCCATAAGGTGTGTCCCATGCTCCCTTTCCCTTAGATTTACTTGATGTGATTGAATGGTAGAAATTCCTTATCCTTTATCCCCAGAGCGTGCGTCCTAAATCTTAAATCCCCTTAGATCTAGTTATTGATGATTGATTTGTGCTTCTTAACCAAGGATGTGCTTATGTGTGCTACAAGGCTTATTTGGGGTACCCTTGGGTTCCCAATCGTTGTGTCGCACCTAGGCCCTAGGATTAGTTCGTAACATTAGTCAACTATATAGGAACAAGAAGCTTGTGGCATATGATATTAAGCCATAGATCCTTCTCAATAATGCAACATATGATTGAGCTGAGAAATAAAGCCAAGAGTAGTTTACAACATAATTTCTTATGTTTCCATTAGCTAAACAAATGAGGCTCAATTTTCCTTTGAGTACTTCTAGTTCTGATTCTCCATTCTCTCTTGTACACATGTATCTTTAGGGGACCTTATAAGGATCCACTTACAATAAGAAGCATTATGTCCTCACTATTATGGATGACCACATAGATATACTTGGGTGTTTTTGTTGCAATTGAAATCTAGACTTATGTTGTTATGAAGCATTTCTTTTGCATGATTAAAAATGAATTTAACATCATGATCAAGGTGTTAAGATTTGATAATAGTACTGAATTCTTTAACTCACAATGTGATGCCTTATTAACTGAATTTGGTAAAATCCATCAAAGTAGTTTCCCTTATGGTCCACAATAAAATGGTTTCGTGGAGAGAAAGCATCGACACATACTATAGATAGCAAGAGGTTTGAGATTTCAAGTTGTTGTTTCTCTTAGATTTCTGGGTTTTCATGCTGAAGGTGATGCTTATTTAATCAACAAGTTGTCACTTTTTATTTTGATAGCCAAGACACCTTATGAGGTGTTGCATTATAAAAGACTTGCATTGATCACGTTAGGGTGTTAGGATGTTTATGCTTTGCTACCACTTTTCCCAAAAGGTGATAAATTTTGTTAAAGTGCCAAACCTAATGTGCTTCTTGGTTTGTCAGACACTCAGAAAGGCTACATTTTACTAGATTTGTCTTCTCATTTTTTCTTTTAGTAGAGATGTAACTTTTCGAGAGTTTGAGTTTTCTTTTAAATCTAATGTCACACATGACTCTTCCCTTCTTAGTTCCTTGCCTTCAGTTAATCTTCCTCATGTTGCTCACATTGAATCTGTAGTAGCAAGTGAGAGGGAGAATGATGCTCCGACGAATGATATTGATACAGAAGATGATTCGGATGATGTAACAAATTCCTTAGATGACACTACTACAGTATCTGATAACACAAAAGCATATGATCCACATGATACAACTACAGATCATAATATATAATGCTACAATGGTTGAAGTTTCTAAAGAAATATTGCACTTGCTTCTACCAGCTCAAAAAGACCAGTCAGATCAACTAAAGAATCTACATGGACGCAAGATTATGTGTTGCTAGCTCTTACAAATAATCCAAATAGAATATACCATGTCAAATAATTTGTCTATAAGAAAACCTCACCAAGGTACCATGCTTACATTTCCAACTTTTCAACTTTGGTTGAGCCTCATAGTTTCAAGGAAGCCATCAAATATGAAAAGTAGATTGAGACAATGAAGCAAGAAATGGAAGCCCTTGAGGCAAACAAAATCTAGAAAATTGTTGACTTGCCAAAAGGGATGAATACTATTGGATCCAAGTGGGTGTATAAGATATGATAAAATAATGTATTGGACTATTGAAAGCTCTAAGGATAGGCTTGTTGCAAACGGATGCGGTCAAAGAGAATGGTTAGACTATCATGCCACATTCTCATTGTGGTAAGATTGTAACAGTGAGATCAGTCATAGTATTGGCTACATCTAAGGGTTGGAATCAATTTTGAATGAATGTTTATGATGTAAGGAGACATACATGAAGAATTCTATACAGAGACATGTAATGACCGTTTGGGTCATTTATATGATTTTGTTATTATTATGTTGATTTGAGAATATGTATAGTGACCTCGAGTCTATTGGTATGATTATTGGTCGACTTATTTAGGAGATTTGTGGATTTTTGAGTTAACAGGAAGTTATACCAGTAAAATGATTTTTTGAGTAAAGTCCTAGTGAATGATCTCAATGTGAAATTCTGATGATTCCACTAGTTCTAAAATGATAGAATTAGGCTAAGAGTATGTCCAGTGCAATTATATCAAGGATTGCAAATTTAGCCGCCGAAAATGATTAGTAGTTGACCCAATCAATGTCTCGAGAGCCATGTTCCGAATGAGAATGTTGATAGTGTGGTTAGCTCTGAAATGCTGATTTTGGTCTAGCGCGACCCTTTTTCGATATCGGGGATGTCCGAACATTATTTGACCCCCTGGGGTCTGTTAAAAGTTGCGTATGAAGAAATGACACTCTCACTTTATCGTAGGAAGCTCCATTAGAAATTCCGACCACACTGTTGGGTTCGGAACATCAAAATTCATTGGTTACATAGTTCGTTTGCAAAAATTGAAGTCCAGACGAGCCCAAAACAATGATGAAAAATAGATTGAGGAATGATTGGAAAGAGAGAGGGGACAAGGTGGCAGGTTTTGGGTGCTGACACATGGCACAGTCAGGGTCTGCTATGTGTCGGAGACATGTCAGCCACGCCCTTTTTCTCTATATATATTCCTTTGGAATATATATTATATATTCCTCTCAACTTCGTACCGTGATTTCAAACTCGTTTTTCATTCTATTTGAGTGATTCAAAAGTCTAAATGACTTAATTTTCATAAGGAATATCATGGTGGAGTCGGATTTGGTATTTGACACATATGTTGAGGAAATCTCTATTTTTCTTCATTGATATATCTAGAATGAGCGAAAATTTTACATTATAAAATCTTAGTCATTTCTTAACGGAATTAAGTGAAATTTGTGTCTAAATAGTTAAACGTTCTGAGAGGAATGCTGTGGTATGATGGGTGTTTGCTTTTTTTCCTGTTTTTGAGAATTTTGATCAAGAATGTTTTGAAAAGAATATTTTCTTAGTAAATTTTTTTAACTTCATTTTTGGGCGTTTTCTCGGTCTTCTGGGGTCTGTTTTGGGCAAAATTTCTAGCTATGGATTCAAGGTGATGTGGGGATTATTTTATGGGGATTGGTTTAGAATTTTGAACATGGGCCGTGATTTAGACACTTTAGTCATAATTGATGTAACTTCATCCATTTCTTGAGATTTTACAGCCAAACCAACCGTAATGATCTTGTGACTTATGTTTTGATAGCTGAGTAGCATCAGGAAATGATTCAAAGGGAAAATGCCTAGTTGGATTGACTCGAAGCAAGAGATACTAGATGCTAAGTAAGCTAGGCTTTCTTTACACCCTAGATTGGGTTAAAATATTTACATCTTTGAGTTTGAATGTGTAGGAATGTACTATTTATGGATGGAGTTGTGGAGCTTATGTTGCATATAGTTGGACGTGATCTATGTCTTGTGTATTTATAATGTTATGGGACGCTAGTTGCTGTATTGAGGGTTGTGTTGGTTGTACCTGCTATATTATGTAAGTTCTTACATTGTATGACTACGAAACGGCTTAAAAGGGATAGGTTGGAGTTTGTGAACATGTAACAAGTATGTTCACTGAGCTTGATTCTTTCTTGTATACGTGTATGGTCTAAGACTATAGGAATATATTGGCTATTGTGGTTGACCTGTGATTACATGCTAACCTGTACGCTGAATCTAATATTTATGTCTAGTTGGCATGTATATGCATGATGTGGCTACGGTTATCTATATTTCTTCTTAGTACTTCTGGTAGAATTTCCTGGTTAAACATGATTTTGTGTTGCCCTGTGGTTTATATTATCTTATATCCTGTTGTTATTTGTTATGTACTTGTTCCACTGATTCGTGACCAGAAAGATACACCATGTTCTGAAGACGATTATAGTTGTACCCCTAAAGAAGCTTTGTGACCTGTAATATAAGAGGCGTTCATATTGAGCCACTGATGGGTTATACACGGGAGTACGACCCTATTAGCAAGGTGTAGGAGGTATACTTGTAGTAATATCCTTGTAGCAGCTGGACTGCTATATGATTCAGGGTAGGTGGAATCCCTCTGATTGTCTAGCCTCTTTGGCCTTAGTTAGGTTACACCGGTATTGCCCTATGAGTTATTTTAAACAGAAAAGAGGCTTGGTTAAGGCCGAATATGAACTAGTTCCTGGAATAGACATGCGTGCTAGCTCGACTTGTACCTGTATGAGTGCATATAGGCTGTTGCTATAGAGATGCTGACTAGGGGACTTTGTACTGATTATATGCCACATGTCGGCCAGATTCTGTTATAGATATGACTCTGCGGAATTTGGTCATCCTGAGTACTTATATTGTAACATGATTGTCCATGTTTTATCTAGGCACTGAGGATGGATGTGGTTAGGTATACTTAGTCTTCGTTGGGTATTATTCTACGGTGATATGTATATATATAGTTATGCACCTTGATGTACTTCTGATAGTTGTTATATACTTGTTCTCTCCATCTGATGTGGGGGTACTTGTTTTACCTGAGAGAGATGGTAGTTCTTGTTGTGTGGGTTGGATTGAGATTGTACGATACTTGGGTTGTAAGGTGGTCGCCTATGTTCCCTCTGGCATGACATGACTTTGGAGTTTCGAATTTGGATATACTGGTTGAGTGAGTGACTATTCACATCTCATCCTAGATGATACTCCCAATCACCGTTGGGCACCGATGATCACGTCTTTAGAGTTTGTGTCCTTAGTGATGCTCCTCATGGACTTATGTCCCGGTGGCCGCAACTATGATGCCAAGTGGGGATGCAGATTCTGAAAACTATGCATCAACTGAGTTTTGGGTTGAGGACCCCATGATTGATGGTCTGCAGGGCTAGGCCCGCTGATTGATAATCTGATGATGACACACTGCCAGTATTCTAAGGGGGATTCTTTCTCCCGCGAGGGATATGTTCCACTGTTGCATTTATGGTCAGACCACTTAGTTGTGGCTGACTGGTCAATCGAAGGCTAGCTCAAAAGACCCAAGGGTTCGAGTCCTTGGGTGATATTACGGGTTCAAGTCCCTGTGTGACACTACTTTTGATAGGTCGAGGACCCAATTACTGTTGTGATGTTAAAGGTCGAGGGCCCGATTGTTTACCCATGGAACACTCATCTATTCACACCCTGATTATGCATGGGTATACTCTCTAGGCTTATGGAGGCTCAAGGGCATTCATGCTTAGACACTAGGCCCTTATACCCCCATACAACTTACCCTTGTTCTGATGATGTGGAGAGCTGGGCTCTATGATGGATCTATGGATTCCGTGATGGTTTTGAGGAATTCAGTGATTACCTATCAGCATGATTATTATGTACGAGTGTACCTATTGGGCTTATGGGTGCACAGTTGGCATACAGGCATAGATATTAGGTCCTTGCACCCGTATACATCACTATGTCTCAGTAGGGATAGTTGTGGCATTAGCCTACGTAGTCTTCGCCAATCAGTACCGAAGATCAGTACTTAGGTTAGTTAAAGTTATCATTGCTCTTCACTTCAGTTGGTTCAGTTGTAGTAGGGAGGTTTCTAGACATGCTTATGGCTTGATTTGAGTTCGTTTTGCGACACTATTGTAGTTCTCTTTATACTTGGGCTTTGTGTATAGTTATTGTTTCACTCGATCGTTCGATGATGCATATGGGTGCCTTTTCTAGTACTCACCCCAAATTCTACATCTTCCCATGATGCAGGTTCAAGTATGAGTTGGGGAACTCTGGGAGCCCTTAGGAGACTTTTGGTGAGCATCGGCAGCTCTGGATTTTTGGCAGTCCCCTTCCTGTTGATGGTCGTCCTTTGCATCCAAACATCGGCCTTATACAACAGAGTTTGGTATTTGTAGGTGCACTCCTAGTTTGTATATTATTATGATTATCGATATATGTATATGATATATCCTTGTGTTTATTGTTGTATCAATTTAGGTTGGACTAGAGAGCTAGGACAGGCACCCTTAGGTTGGGAATTAGCTTTCCTGTAGGTGGGACCAGCAAGCGCCATCATGACCAAGACCGAGTCATGAAAAGGTGGTATCAGAACTTAAGGTTCACTTGTGTCAGCTATACAGAGCTACCATTTAGTAAGTCCTGTAGATGGGTACAAAGACATCCGTGGTTTATCTCCAGGAGGCTATAGGTATTTAAAAACTTTCATGTGTTACTAATTTTGTTGTGTATCTTGTCAATGGTCCCACGATTTCTGAAAATTATACTCCGTTTATCCCTCCACATGGATGTCGCATAGAGGCCAGACTCCAAGATGGGAAGTGCTGCATCATCAGTCCCAGATAAGAAGTAGCCCCTACAGCCCATTGAGTAGAGTCTAGATGCCCTCGAGTTGTAACAGCTGAATAAGGATGCTTACAGGCATTGAGAATATAGAAGGGCCTCAAAGGCAAGCTTTCTGATTAGTACTTGATTGGTGGTAGCTATGTATTATGCTATAGGAGATGTTGTTGGGGATGGAGTTATGTGATACGTAGATCCATACGTCAATGGTTGGTTAAAGTTTATACGGTTTGTAAGAATTCTTGATACAGATCCTGAAGGTGAGATAAGTTGTGACTGAGGTAAGGCTGAACATTGGTGCCTTTCGGGTATCCATATTCAATTATTTACCTATTGGTTTGCTCTATTGCATTTCCTGATGTTGATGAGTATATGTACCTAGTGGGATTCTGAGTAGTTTTTGCCTATGTTATGATGCCAAACCACGTGATTTATGCTGACCTACTATAGAGGGTAGTCTGATACTGGTGTATATCGTATTTGAGAGGCTGACTATCAGTCATGCCCCTGGCTACACCTTGTGCCTATATGGTTACGATTTTGTTATGATGATTGTTGATATATGGTTCTCCTGATTTTTGGGTGACCAGACTTTGGGATAAAATGTTATGGGTGGAGGCTTAGTTGGATCATCTATTTGTTGTATTCGGTATTGTTGTATTATCAACTAAGCTGCTAACCTCTCTACCCTAGGAATTTGGTTGTGATTGTTAGCCCACTGAGACTGTGTTGTTTGGGTTTCTGGCTATGTTTGTCAGTGAGCATGTTGATCATTTTGCCAGATTTTCGGCACGTGGGTTATGGTTATATAGTGTTAGGTGTGTTACTCCGCCCATCGCTTGTTTGAGTATGAGTTTCGAGCCTCTTTTATCTTGGTTCAGATATTGAGGTAGTGGAAAATCCCTTTTATTAGTGGGGGATTAGGTATGATTCTTCTTTAGGATTGTGATACGCGAGTTGAGTGATATTGTCGAATGGCCTCAGTTTTGATATTGCCTGGGGGCAGACTGACTTGTTTCTATTTTGTGGTTGTTGATGTCATACTCCAATTGGGGCTGATTTGAGCCTATAGCGCAGGGTCCGTATAGTATAGACCTGTTACAGGGCATCTTAGCCAACGTCCAGAGTGTTCGAGATAGATAAAGGATAGCTCTGAGTCGAAACTCGGGGTTATGCTAGCCATGGATATCAATTTGTACAGTTTGAGATTTGGGACAGAGCAATTTTGAGTATGTCACCCATGAGAGAAATCATGTGGATTGGAAGGTGAGGCAAGCTTGGGCCCGATATGTCAATCCTATTAAGGTTTCAAAATGGGTTGGACCGGTTGCATCCAAGTTATCCCTACCTTTAGCTTGTTCTATTATACATCGTGTTCTTTGTGTATCGATGTGTGTTGGTATTGCAAAATGAGTTACATGTACTCCGGAATGTTTTTGTTGAGTTAAATGATGGCCAAATATTGTTAAGGGAGATTTTGGTGGAACATATTCTGGGGAGGGTGGAGGGGTTGTGCCCGAATTTTTGGGGGAAATTATGAGTGGTTGATAGTATTTATTAGTCTAACCAATATATTGTATAGTAAGGATTTGGTAACTTGTAAGCACCAGTGGATGCTGTTGTGGTTCTTGCCACAATTAATTGTTAGATGCTATAGAATAGAGGCTAAATGGTAATAACTACTGAGGACCATGGTTGAGAAGTAAGATACGAATGTCTGGATATGAAGGGAAATATAGAGATCCCTTTGAGTGGGTAGCCTGTTAGGTATTTTCTACATTAGTGAGTTGTTTGGTGGTGATGCCGGGTGGATTAGACAGCAAAGGAAGGGAGTTTTGCCCCTGGGTGTGAATGAAAGCATATTAGCTATTGTCTGCAGTTATTTGGTTAGCCTATGGGCCATTTGTTGTTGATTGTGGGAATCTCTTGTATAAAGAAGCCAAGAATGGAGTAAAAGCCATATATGTAAACAACGAATACAGTTATGAACAACCATGATTATCCGAACATTGGATTATGTAGTAAAAACAAGTATGTCTAGCCGATTGATCCTCGTGACTTGTTAGTTGATTAAGTAGATGAGACAAATAATGGATTCTTGAGATTTCCTGGTGGAATTATTGCACCGAATCGTTGTTATATAGAAATAGGTGGTGGGATTTTTGGATAGTGAGGGTGGTATTGAATTATTATAGAATACGGAACATACTTGTGACTTATATACTCATGGTGTGGATTAGAGCCTGTGTTCGTACTTTCGTAGATGAAAGTCTTATTAGTGAGAGATGTTGTAATGACCCTCTGGGTATATATATGGTTTTATTGTTATTATGTTGATTTGAGCATGTGTATAGTGACCTCGGGTCTATTGGGGTGATCATTGGTCGGCTTATTCGGGAGTTATGTGGATTTTATAGTTAACTAGGAAGTTATACCCGTAAAATGAGTTTTTGAGTCAAGTCCTAGTAAATGATCTCGGAATGGAATTCTGACTATTCCATTACGTTTGAAATGGTCGAATTATGCTAGGAGCATGTCCGATGCAATTATATCGAGGATTGCAAATTTGGTCGCCGAAATCGATTAGTAGTTGACGCAGTCAATGCTCTTGAGAACCACGCCCCGAATTGGAATTTTGATAGCGTGGTTAGTTCCAAAACATCGATTTTGGTCTAGGGCGACCCTTCGTTTGATACCAGGGATGTCCGGATGTTATTTGACCCCCTGGGGGTTTTTCGTTAAAAGTTACGTTAAAAGAAGTGGGACCCTCATATTATTATAGGAAGCTCCGTTGAAAATTCCGACAGCATTCTTTGGTTTAGAATGTCGTAATCCATAGGATTACATAGTTCATTTGCAAAAATCAAAGTCTGGACGAACTCGAAATGACGAAAAAAAAGATTGAGGAATTATTGAAAAGAGAGAGGGCAAGGTGGAAGGTTTTGGGGCTGACACACGGCATAGCCAGGGTCTGCCGTGTGTCAAAGATATGTTTGCCATGCCTTTTTTCTATATCTATGTTCTTTTGCAATATATATTATATATTCCTTTCAACTTCGTACAACAATTTCAAGCTCGTTTTTCATCCGATTTAAGTGATTCAAAAGGTTACGTGACAATTTTTCACAAGGAATATCATGGTGATGTTGGATTCAGAAATTGATATATATTTTGAGGTAAATCTCTGCTTTTTCTTCATTGATATATCGGGGATGAGTGAAAACTTTATATTGTAATATCTCGGTCATTTCTTGACGGAATTGAGTGATATTTGTTAAGAGGGACACTATTATATATTGGGTGTTCACTGATTTTATCTGATTTTTAAGAATTTAGACCGACAAAGTTTTAAAAGAACATTTTCCTAATAAAGTTTATATCTTCATTTTTGGGCATTTTCTCGGTCTTCTAGGGTCCATTTTGGGCCGAATTTCTGGCAACGAACTCAAGGTGATGCTGGAATTATATTACGAGAATTGGTTCAGCATTTTGAGGATGGCCCCAATTTCCCCATTTTAGTTGTAATTGATATAATTTCGCCCTTTTCTTGATATTTTACAGCCAAACCAATTATAATAATCTTGTGACTTATGATTTGATAGTTGAACAGCATCTAGAGGCAATTTGGAGGGGAAAAGCTTGGTTGGATTGACTCCTAGCAAGAAACATCGGATGTCAGATAGGCTAGGATTTCTCTAAACCTTAAACTGAGGTGAAATATTTGCATCTTTGAGTTGGAATGTGTAGGTATGTACTATTTATGGATTGAGTATTGGAGTATATGTTGTATATGGCTAGATGTGATCTGTGTGTTATATATATATAATGTTATGGGACGGTAGTTGTTGTATTGAGAGTTGTGTTGGTCGTAGCTACTATATTACCTAAGTTCTTACATTGTATGACAAACAAAAGGCCTGAACGAGATTGGTTGAAGCTGTGAACATGTGACAAGTATGTACACTGAGCTTGACTCTTGCTTGTATATGTGTATGTCTAAGGCTACAAGAATATACTGGCTATTGAGGCTGACTTTGTGCACTGAATCTAGTATCTATGTCTTGTTGGTATGTATATGCATGATGTGGCTACAGCTATATATACTTCTTCTTAGTACTTTTGGTAGAATTTCATGTTTAAACATGATTCTGTGTTGTCCTATAATTTATGTGATCCTCTATCCTGTTATTATCTGTTATATACTTGTATCACTAATTAGTGACTAGAGAGATACACCATGTTCTTGGAACGGTCATAGTTGTACCCCTAAAGGAGCTTTGTCACCTATAGTACGAGATATGCTGACATTCAGCCACTGACAGGTTAGACACGGGAGTGGGACCCTATTAGCGAGGTGTAGATGGTATCCTTGTAGCAGTTAGGCTGTGATATGCTTTGGGGTAGGTGACATCCCTCTGATTATCTAGCCTCTTGGGCCTTAGCTTGGGTTACACCGGCGTTGCCCTGTGAGTTATGTTACACATGTGTATTGACTCAACTTGTACATGTATAAGTGTGTATAGCCTGTTGCCATATAGATGTTTACTAGGGGAATGTGTGTTAACTATATGCCATAAGATGGCCTGATTTTGGTATAGATATGACTCTTTGGGGTTTGGTCATCCTGGGTACTTATGATGTAACGTGATTGTCCATGTTCTCTCTGGGAACTAGGGAAGGATGAGGTTATGGTGTACTTGGCCTTCATTGGGCATTATATATATATATATACACACCCCCTAATGTACTATTAACAGTTGTTTTACATTGGTTCTCTCTATCTGATGTCGGGGTATATTTTGTACCTAAGAGAGGTGGTAGTTACTGTTGTGTTCGTTGGATTGAGATTGTGTGATACCTGAGTTGCGAGGTGATCACCTACGTTCACTCTGGACACGATATGTCTTTGGAGTTCTGGATCCGGATATACTGGTTGAGCGAGTGACTATTAACATCTTATCCCAGATGACGCTCCCCGTCATTGTTGAGCACCGGTGGTCACTTCTGTAGAGTTCGGGTCTTGGATGACGCTCCCCGTGGACTTGTGTCTCGGTGGTAGTGACTGTGATGGAAGGTGGCAGATGCAGCTTCTGAGGCTGAGCGTCGACTGAGTTTTGGGTCGAGGACCCTGTGATTGATGGTTTGTGGGGCTGGGCCCCGTGATTGATACTTTGATGATGACACACTATTAGTATGCTAAAGGGGATTCTTTCTCCTACGAGGGATATATCACATCATTACATTTATGGTCAGACCACTTGGCCCTGGCTGACTGCCCGACCGGAGGCTAGGTCAAAAGACCCAGGGGTTCAAGTCCATGAGTGATATTAGGGGGTTTGTGTCCCCGTGTGACACTACTTCTGATGAGACAAGAACCCAGTTACTGTTGTGATATTGAGGCCCAAATTATTTACTTGTGGATCCATTCACCTGTTAATAACCTGATTATGTGTGGGTGTACCTTTCTAGGCTTATGGGGGCTCACGGGCATTCAGGCTTAGACACTAGGGCTTTACACCTACGTACAACTGACCTTTGTTCTGATGATTTGGTGAGTTGGGCTCTACGATGGTTCTATGGGATTCTGTAATGGTTCTAGGGGATTCTGTGATTATCTATTGACATGATTATTATGCACCAGTGTACGTTATGGGCTTATGGGGGCTTAGTTTGTATACAGGCATAGATACTAGGTCTTGCACTCGTGTACATCACTATGTCTCAGTTGGGGGTAGTTATGGTATTAGCCTACGCAGTCTTTCTCAGTCAGTATCGATGATCAATACTTGGGTTGGTTCAAACTATCATTGCTCTTCACTTCAGTTGGTTCAGTTATAGTTTGGGGGTTTCTTGACATGCTTATGCCTTGATCTGAGTTCGTTTTGCTACACTACTGTTGTTCTCTTTGTACTTGGGTTTTATATATGATTACTATTTCACTCGGTCGACCAATGATGCCGACTGGGTGCTTTTTCTGGTACTCACCACTACTTTTGCATCTTCCCACAGTGCGGGTCTAGGTACGGCCCATGATGGATGAGTTGGGGAACTCTGGGAGCGCCTAGGAGATTTTTGGTGAGCACTGGTAGCTCTGGCTTTTTGGCAGTCTCCTTCCTGTTGATGGCCATCTTTTGCATCCAGACATCGTCTTGTACAGTAGAGTTTGGTATTTGTAGGTGCAATCCTGATTTTGTATATTATTATGATTATTGATATATGTATACAATATGTCCTTGTGTCTATTGTAGCTCTGTACAGTTGACTTTCAGGTTCTGGGTAGATTTTAGCATATATATTATTATTATATTTATTTGGTTTGGACTAGAGAGCAAGGACAAGTACTCTTGGGTTAGGAATTGACTTGCCTGTAGGTGGAACCAGTAGGCGTTATCATGATCAGGACCGGATCGTGACAAGATACTTGAAGGTTTAAGAAGACAAGGAGAGATGAGAGTATGCAGATCTAAAATCCTTGTATAGTCTCAAACAAGCTTCAAGGCAATGAAATATCAACCTAACAAGTGCTTTAATAGAAGTAAGTATCAAGCAGAGCAACTATGACTACTACTGTTTACCATTAAGAAAGGTGAGGATATTATGATCATTCTAGTGTATATGGATGATTCTTTTATTACAGGAAGCAGCAACCAGCGAACTGAAGAAACTACAATTATCTTACACAGCAAGTTCAGGGTCAAAGACTTAGTTGAACTAAGATTTTTCTTTGGCATAGAAGTTTTAAGGTCAGAGGTTGGAACTTTTTTGAATAAGAGGAAGTATGTATTGGAACTAATATCTGAGATGGGGTTGATTGGTTCCAAGCCTGTTGCAATGCCTTTAGAGATGAACAAAAAGTTGACTAAACTTGAATATAATGAAGTATTAGGCAACAGAAGTAATGAAATCCTACGGGTCTGTTTGGAAAGTCACCCAATAATTGGAACTGGTGTAAGTATTAGGATAGTAATTATACACCCTATAATTACACTTTGTGGTAATTACACTGTCATGGTTGTTTGCATAGTGTAATTACAAGCATGTTGTTTGGTTGCACGAGTATAATTACAAGATTATATTAACTTTTAAAAATAAAAGTCAATTATTTAAAATTAAAAATTTATATTAGACAAATATAGGTATTCATAAATAATATCAAACTAAATATTTAAGATATATTATTATCTTTAGAAATATATTAATTAGTAAATATTTATTCTTAGCTAATATTATAAAACAAATCAATTTACATTTTTTAAATTAGTATATTTAATTAAACTAAATATAAAAACTAAAAATATAAGTTTTATGTGAACATCATGAAATGTGTGTTTGACAAAAATATTAAATATTATAAGTATAATGTCATTAGTAAAATTGTTAAAATATTTGATAAAAAATTAATCTATCTAATATAGCTACAAAATAAATAGCTTGTAATGTGAAATATCAATTCAATACTACAAAAACAAATGAAACTAAAAAAATATAACATCAGTTTTAAATTCAAAATGAATAAATTAACATAATACACTTGTACCAAATTTCAATATAACATACCTAAATATGATTTAAAAGAAAAAAGTATGTATATTTATAATTTTATCCGACAAATAAATTCAACTTTAATTTAAAAATTAGAATGCTAATAAAATTATGCTAGCGAAAAATAAAATAAAACATAGAATAAAAAAAGATAATGTGAAAAATTATATAGAATCACGTGACAAAGATTGAGAATAAGAAACAAATGAAAAATAAATATATCAAATAAAATATAGTTTTAGAAAAAATTAGAATAATAAATATAAAAAGAATTTAAAATAATCAAAATAAAAATAAATTAAAATGAAAACATAAAAATAAAAATAAAAGAATGAAATTAAAAAGTAATCAGCATGTAATTACACGATGTAATTATCTGTAATTCACAGCCTTTCCTTGTGAATTGAAAAGTGTAATTACACTCAGTCAATCACCCAATTACCATGTAATTACCCGTCCAACCAAATAGGCCAAAAAGTGTAATTACAGCCAATTTCGCTAAATCTAATTATCAAGGTGTCCTTCCAAAAAGGCTGTAAGAGATGCTAATACCTATCAAAGATGGATAGGAAAATTGATATATTTTACTATTACAAGACCTATTATTAGCTTCACAATACAAACATTAAGATAATTCATGCAAAGTCCAAAGAATTCTTACTAGGAACCAACAATAAGTGTTATCAGATACTTGGAAAGGAGCTCTTAGCCAACACACTAATGAAATCTAGTGCATCAAATGAGTTGAGATGTTGGTGTAATTCTGACTATTCAAAATGCGCTTATACTAGAAGATTTGTGATTGGATATGTTGGGAAGTTAATTTGGGGATTCGTTGGTATCATTCAAATCGAAGATGCAATAGACCATTTCAAGAAGTTCAGCTAAAGTTGAATAATAAAGTATGACATGTTTTGTTGCAGAAGCGACTTAGTTGTTAGGACTCTATAAGGAGTTGGGGTCAACATTGTTCAATTAGTAACTCTCCTAAGTAATAGCAAGGAAGCAATACAAATTGCCATGAACCCTTTCTTTTATGAGCGTTCAAAGCATATACAAATAGATTGTCACTTTATCAGAGATAAGATTAAAGTTGGAGTCATTGATATCAAAGTTTTTAGCACGAAGGATCAGCAAGCAGATCTTTTGACAAAAGCATTGGCTAGCCTTCAACATTGTTATTTGATGAATAAGCTAGGAGTATTCAACATTCCACACCCTCCATCTTGAGGGGAGCATTGGAAGGCACGTGTGAAACATCCCTTGTATGCTTCAAAATCCTCCATAATCATAATTTTCATACATCTCGAAATTAGTGTGTGATTTTAAAAATCTGACTTCATATTTTCGATCAGAGATAAAATTGAGTGGGAAATAGGTATATCCCAGATTTTAGAAGAGCTGTAGAGAAAAAAAATTTCTTTTTACGACTTCCAGTGGCTATCCGCACCCTGGCCGCAATGCGCCAGGGGCGCGGAATAGTGTATCTTGTACTTTGTGTCTAGTCCGCGTCGCGCCATGGGTGCGGACCAGTGTAACATTTTCATTGGTCATTCTTATTCTCCCAAGGGCATTGGGGTCATAGCCCCATGCCCCACTTAAACGTGAAATTTCTTATATTTAGCCATTTTTCAACTCTATATCTCATAAAAATGCAAAATAGTGTATCCTGTACTCTGCGTCTAGTCCGCGTCGCGCCATGGATGCAGACCAGTGTAACATTTTCCTTGGTCATTCTTATTCTCCCAATGGCATTGGGGTCATAGCCCCATGCCCCACTTAAACGTGAAATTTCTTATATTTAGCCATTTTTCAACTTTATATCTCACAAAAACTATTTCTAAAACCTCTCTAAGACTCTATCAATTTTTTCATTCAAATCTAACAAATTCAAGCTCGACTTTGGGACTAAAGGATTCATTTCAAGCTCGAAAACCATTTCAAGTTCATTTTAAGGAATTCAAGGTTTAAGGTATATGGGTTTCATCCATTGGGTTCTTTCACCGAAGGAGCCCAACCTTCTTTTTTCATGAAAATTGCATGTTTTAAAGTTGTATTACCTGAGGGTATCTCTTATTATAGATTATGAATATAAATTATGTTGGAGTTTTATGAAGATTAACTATGCATGACAATCTATTTTAAGCTTATTCCATGAATTGATTTATCCATTGAGACTATGTATATTTTGAGCTATGAAAAACCATGAACTATTATGAGCTTTTGTGATGGATTTCAAGGTACCCCGCATAAGGGTTTTACTATAAGTTGGTGGGTTGATTTGCAATGAGTTTACTCATCTTATTTCACTCTTAAATTGCATGATTTTGAACATGTATCATGAATCCACCATGTGTTTGATAAAATGTCATGGCAAGAATTATCATGTTATTGATGATCTATTACATATTTTTTCAAGTCAAGTGACTTCATGATAATTAAGTGCTTTAAAGCATATATTGAATTCATGAAAAGTATCTATAATTTTACAATTATCAAATTAAGCGTTATGTCAAGAATTTTACCTCTCGCGAGCCGTTCATGTTAAAGCAAGGTTCATGTGTGATTATGATCTACTCTCATATTCAAGTTAGGCTCCCTTATAAGGTCAAGTATGTTTATGAGATACTCAAGCCATGTTCTGCTATTCAATATATGATAAAAGTATGATTATTTCAAGTATTCTGTAGGATTTGACTTATCACTGATTGGGGCTTAAGATGAGGGCTCGACTTTAGGAGTTCTTATATAAAGTCTTTAGTCTCTAAACTATGTGCCACCGCAGGATTATGATTATTACCCTTTCTATACTATTGGATCTATCTAGTTCATGTTATCATGTTTAGTTTGCCTTGGCAAGTAGACCACATTTCGCCAGAGGGTGTTATGCCCGGTCACCTGAACCAAGGGGGTGTCAGGCCTCGAAGTCCAAGTTGTAGCTACTTGGTCTATGTCGATTGAGCTTATTTATATATATTGTGGAAGATGAATGATTTACAAGCATGTTTTATTATGAGCATTAATCATGCATGCCATATTGAGATTATATATCCATTGTTTATGATTATGCATTTTGACTATATCGTCTTATGTCTTCTTTCATTGCATCTCGCATACTTAGTACATTCAAGCGTACTAACACATACTCTATGCCTACATGATATTACCATGTAGGGATCGGAGCTCCTTTTTTATCATCCTCCACGTGGCTAGTTCGATACTTCAGAAATAAGCAATAGTGAGTCCTCAAGTCCGATGACACTATCTATATTACTCTTGCTATTTTAAGACTTCATTGTGTAAAATACTTGTTATTATGAGGGTGAGACCGGAGAGTGTCTTGGCTCCGGCTCTATTCCAAGTTAGACATGTTGTTGGATATTATGATGTACTTAAGCTATGAGCTTGACTTGCTTATGCTTTAATGAGTATCAAATATCTCCCTTAGTCTCTCTTCCCTTTCTGTTTAAATCTCTTGTCGTTGTTTATTTTTCTTCCACAACTAAGGATGTGTTAATAATATGATAAGAGGCTAGTTTGGGGTCCTTCCAAGTCCCCATTTGTCGTGTCACGTCTAGGCCCCAGGCTTGGGTGACAAGCTTGGTATCAAAGCCAATCATCCTCACAAATCCAATACACCATGTCGATTAGAGTCCTATTCATGGTTATAAAGCGCGCCACAACTATGAATGTGAGGCTATGATGCATTTTAGGAAATATTTCACTTCTTCATGATCTATATCACGCTTTAGATGTTGAATAAGGATTTTCCCTAACAAATGATATTTTCTCTTCTAGATCATGTTGATTCCAAGAGGGAGACTAAGGAGAGCCCGTACTCTTGAGGAGCCACTGGCCCCTCCCGCTCCTCAAGTTCCTAGAGTTGGAGGGTTAGACCAAGAAGAGTTCCGGGATGTCATCACAATGTTGGCCCGTTCTATGACCAAACAAATGAACCGCGGGGCCCAACCCCTCATTCTCCCACTCTGACCTCAAGGGTAAGGGATTTCATAAGAATGAATCCACCAGAGTTCCATGGATTCGAGCCGGAAGAGGATCCCCAAGAGTTCATTGATGAGGTGTATACGGTGTTATCTATCATGGGGATCAACTCAAAGGAGAAAGCAAAGTAAAGTCCTACCAACTCAAGGGTGTGGCCCAAATTTGGTTCACCTAATGGAAACTGGAGAGGATAGATGATGATTTTATTCCTTTAGAGAAGTTCAAAGCTGCATTCCTCAACGAGTTCTTCCCTATCAAGGTAAGAGAGGCTAAGATGACGGAGTTTATGAACCTTAAGCAAGGTTCCATGAGTGTGAGAGAGTATGGCCTCAAGTTCAACAAGTTTTCCAGGTATGCTCCACATTTGGTGGCCGACCCTAGAGCTAGAATGAAAAATTTGTGTTGGGGGTGTCCTACATGGTTAATAAAGAGTGTCGTACCACCATGCTACTGAGTAATATGGATTTGTGTCGACTCTTAACTTATGCCGAGCAACTAGAGGGGGGAAAGCTTAGAAAGAGAAGAAGTGGTGAGTCCAAGAGGTCTCGATTTGAAGGTGGTTTCAAAGGTTCTAAGAGTGGATGATTTCCTTAAGGCCACAAGTTCCAAGGCCAAGGGCCTTTCAATGCTTCTAACAAGAGATTTGCTAATGATAACCCAAGATTCCAAGGTGGTAATGATGGGTTGACCCACCCTAAGTGCCAAAAGTATGGAAGAAACCATGGTTGTCCATGTTTGAAGAACTTTAATGCTTGTTTTGGTTGTGGTGAAGTGGGTCACAAGGTTATTGGTTGTCCTCATGCTCAAAACAAAGGTAGACATGGTCGTCCACCAGCCCAAGGTGCTAAATTTGGTCCAAGAGCAAAGAGGAGGACAACAAGGGGGTGATCCAAGGCAAAATAGGTTTTATGCTCTTCAAGGAAGGCAAGGGGTAGAAGAGGTACTGGATGTCATCACCAATATGATAAAGGTTTTTTATTTTAATGTGTGTCATTGATATATCCGGATTCCACTCTTTCTTTCATTACTCCTTTAGTTGCCAAAAAGCTCCCTGTGAGTCCCAAATTGTTTTGTGAACCTTATAAAGTGTCTACCCTCGTTGGTGAGTCCATTGTTGTTAAAAAGTCTATAGAAATTGTATCCCGTGTTCATATTGCATAAAGTCCTGCCTTGTTATTTTGTTGAATTAGATATGGTGGATTTTTATATCATTCTTAAGATTGATTGGCTACATGCATATTATGCTTCCATTGATTGTATAACTCCTAGGGTTAAACTCTAATTCCCTAATGAGTCCGTCCTTGAGTGGAAAATCATGATGTGGTGGTCAAGGATAGATTCATTTCTTGTCTTAAAGCCCAAAAGTCAATTTCTCAGGGTTGCCTTTATCATCTTGTGAGGGTTAGGGATGTTGAGTCCAAAGTCCTTCCTATTGAGTCAGTTCTGACGATCAATTAGTTTCTTGATGTCTTTCTCGATGAGCTTCCCAGAGTTCCTCCGGAAAGCAAAATAGACTTTGGTATAGACCTCCTTCCCGATACTCAACCCATTTTTATCCCCCTTTACTGTATGGGCCTAGCGAAATTGAAGGAGTTAAAGGATCAATTGAGGGATTTGTAGGAATAAGGTTTCATAAGGCCTAGCAACTCACCTTCCGGTTCACCAGTGTTGTTTGTAACGAAAAAGGATGGTTCTCTTAGAATGTGCATTGATTACCGGCAACTTAATAGGGTTACCATAAGGAACAAATACCCTCTACCAAGGATTGATGACCTTTTTGACAATAAAAGGGGCTAGTCACTTTTCTAAGATTGATTTTCAGTCCGGATACCACCAAGTGAAGTTGAGGGAATGTGATATTTCCAAGAAGGCTTTTCAGACTAGCTATGGACACTTTGAATTTATGGTAATATCTTTTGGCATGACTAATGCATCGACTATATTTATGGATCTCATGAATAGGGTCTTTAAACCCTACTATGACATGTTTGTAGTGGTCTTTATTGATGATATATTGATTTATTCTCGGAGTAAGGAAGAGCATGTGAATCACTTGAGGGTGGTGTTGTAAATCATAAGGGATGAGAGGTTGTTTGCTAAAAATGAAAAGTGCAAATTTTGGTTAACAGAGGTCGCTTTTCTAGGACATATGGTGTCGGGTAATGGTATTAAGGTGGATCCTAAGAAGACAGGGGCGATAAGAAATTGGCCTAGACCTTTGACTCCATCAGATATTGGGAGTTTCTTTGCTTTGGCAGGTTACTATCGGAGGTTTGTGAATGTTTTTTCTTCTATTGCTTCCCCTGTAAAAAAGTTGACACAAAAAGAAGGCAAAATTTGTGTGGATCGATGAATGTGAAAAACATTTCCATACTTTGAAAGGTAAGCTTGTCTCTTCTCCTATCTTAGCTCTATCGGAAGGGTTGGAAGGGTTATTGGTATATTATGATGCCTCAAGAATTAGTTTGGGTGTGTCTTGATGAAAAAATGGCAAGTTAATAGCATATGCCTCTAGGAAACTTAAGATGCATGAGAAGAATTATCTCACCTATGACCTTGAATTGGTGTCCATGGTGTTTTCTTTGAAAATTTGGCATCATTATTTCTATGGGGTCCATGTTGATGTGCTTAACGACCACAAGAGCCTCCAATATGTGTTCATCTAAAAGATCTTAACTTGAGACAAAGAAGATGGTTACAGCTCCGTAAAAATTATGGTATGAGTGTACATTATCAACCTAACAAAGTTAGTTTGTGGTTGATGCTCTAAGTAGAGTGTCCATGGGTAGTCTAGCTCATATTGAAGACGGTGGCAAAGAAGTGGCTAGAGAAGTTCACCAGTTGGCTAAGTTGGGGGTTAGGTTGGATGAAGTTGAAAGTGGTGGTGTGGTGGTTGTTGATGGTTCTAAATCTTCTTTGATTGATGAGGTAAAGTTAAAACAAGATCTTGACCCTGCTTTGCTAAAGTTGAAGACATTGGTGAGGGATGGTAACGTAAAGATTTTCTCCCAAGGGGGAGATGGTGCCCTTAATTACCAAGGTAGGTTGTGTGTGCCTAACGCTGATGACTAAAGAGAGTTGATTTTGAAGGAGGCTCATAATTTATCTTATTCTATTCACCTCGGTTCCACAAAGATGTATAGAGACTTGAGGGAGGTGTATTGGTGGGGTGATATGAAGAGAGACATTGCCAAGTTTGTATCCGGTTATCACAATTGTCAACAAGTGAAAGCCGAACATCAAAGGTTGGGTAGCCCAGCCCAATACGTAGAGATTCCTACTTGAAAGTGAGAAGAGATCAACATGAATTTTTAATTGGGTTGCCTAAGACTAGAAAATGTTTGATTCTATTTGGGTTGTTGTGGATAGAATGACAAGGTTGGCTCACTTTCTACAGGTCAAAACCACTTATGGTGCCGAAGATTATGCCAAGTTCATATGCATGAGTTGGTTATATTGCATGGGGTGCCCTTGTCTATCATTTCGTATCGTGATACTCAATTCACTTCTCACTTTTGGAGGTCCTTCCAAAGAGGTCTTGGTACCAAGGTTAAGCTTTGCACGGCTTTTCATCCTCAAACAGATGGCCAAGTCGAAAGAAGTATCCAAACTCTTGAGGATATGCTTAAAGCTTGTGTTTTGGAGTTAGGGATAGTTGAGATGAACATCTTCCACTTATTGCGTTTGCTTACAATAATAGCTATAACTTAAGCATTGGCATGGGTCCCTTTGAAGCTTTATATTGTAGGCACTATAGATCTTTGATTTGGGGGAGATGGCATTGCTAGGTCTGGATTTGGTTATGGAAGCCTTGGAAAAAGTGAGGTTGATAAGGGAGAGATTGAAAACAGCCCAAAGTAGACAAAAGTCTTACTCCGATGTGATAAGAAGAGATCTTGAGTTTAAGATTAGTAATTGGGTTTACTTGAAGGTCTCATCCATGAAGGGTGTGGTCCAATTTGGCAAGAAAGGGAAACTGAACCCAAGGTTTGTAGGTCCTTAAAGAGTTTTGAGGAGAGTTGGTAAAGTTGCATATGAGTTGGAGTTGCCCATGGAATGAATATGGTTCATTTGGTCTTCCACGTGTCCACGTTGTGAAAGTGTGTGGACGACCCAAGTGCTATAGTGTCTTAGAAGTTATGGGTGTTGTAGAAAATAATTTCACCAATGAGGATGTCCTGATGGATATTTTGGATAGACAAGTGAAGAGGTTGAGAAACAAAGATGTAACTTCCGTCAAGTTCCTTTGGAGGAATCAACAAGTTGAAAGTACCACATGGGAACGCGAGGCAGACATGAAAAAGTGATACTCATATCTCTTCCACTCTTCTCAAGTTGCAGGTAATTATTTAAGTCCCCTATATGATTTCAAATCTTACATTTCATCCATCATGTCATTTTTTTTGCATTCATGTTCTATGGTAACAAGTTTATGGTGACTTTTGACATCTATGTTGAGATTTATGAAAAATGATGTTTGAATGCATTGGTTGCATTCATGTCAGGCTGAAATATTTACTTATCTTATGCATGTTTTTTGACATTCGGGGAAGAATGTTCCCAAGGAGGAGATATTGTAACACCGCTCATGTGCTTCAGAATGCCCCATAATCGAAATTTTTATATATCTCAAAATTTATGCGTGATTTCAAAATTCAAACTTCATATTCTATATCAGGGGGCAAAATTAAGTGGGAACTGCTTATAACCCAGATTTTAGAAGACCCATAGTGAAAAATAACTTTTGCTAATTTATGATATCCAATGGTTGTCCCGGCACCGGAAACAGTCGCGCTATGTTTTAAACATAGAGGTCAGGCTGCGTACATCCGACCCCCCTTACCTCGCAATGGGCGGGAGCCTTTGAGGCATTGGGGTAATGTTGTTGTTGTTGTGTTGTAATGGTTGTCCTGGCACTGGCCCCGACGCGCCAGGGACGCGAAGTAGTGTATCATGTTCTTCCCGTCTGGTCCGCGTCGTACCAAGGGTACGGACCAGTGCAACATTTTCATTGGTCATTCTTATTCACCCAAGGGTATTGGGGTCATAGCCCCATGCGCACTTAAATGTAAAATCTCTTATACTTATCAATTTTCAACTCTATATCTCACAAAAACCCTCTCTAAAACTTCTCTAAGACTCTATCAATTCTCTCATTCAAATCTAAGAAATTCAAGATCAACTTTGGGACTCAAGGATAAAATTCAAGATCTAAAACCACTTCAAGTTCATTTCAAGGAATTCAAGGTTTAAGGTATGTCGGTTTCATCCATTGGGTCCTTTTACCCATGGAGCCCAACCTTCTTTTTTTATGAAAATTGCATGTTTTCAAGTTATATTACGTATGGGTATCTCTTATTATGGATTATGAATATAAATTATGTTGGGGTTTATGAAGTATTGATTGACTATGTATGACCATCTATTTCTAAGCTTATTCCATGAATTGGTGTTGCTCCCTAGCACATGCAAGTGGACATGTTCTCACAAGTAATATAGTGGCCCTAATTAAAGAGCCGGGTTATCGAACCCAAGGAATTTGAATGTAATTAGTAACTTCTCTTGGTTATCACGTTTATGGTGTTTTAGTAACAAGAGGTTTGGTTTTAGGAAAAATAAATTATAAAAAAATAACTCTCTAGTAAACTAATATGACTTTTACACAAGATATCAATTAAGAAGTAATTCCAGGGTCGTAACCTTTATGACTCTGTCTAGTTTTAATAAGTTCCATCTATGTCTAGTTTCTTGATTATTGATTCACGAGATTTAATCTACCAAGACAATGTTGCACGCCTCTGTCGACCTATCGTTATTGACTGTCTAACTAAATCATTAAGTGGGGATAGACAGATTAATAAAATGCATTAAAGCTATCTTCCCATATATAAACCAAGCAAGGCGTAAGGGTAGTTGTCACGGGTCTCCCTTACATGAATCAACCTAGTTTCCTAGTATTGAACAAGCTACCTATGCTATTGTGTTCTATCTACTCCAACATCTCTCGAATTCAGAGTGAAAATGAATTTACTCCCTCGTTGGCCATACTCTGAAGGATAGACAAAAATAACATAGGAATAGTCGAAAGAAACCATTCATAGATGTCAAAAATTAAGAACTATACATAGTCTTTGGCTACAACCCCAGAATATGGAAACTTATCCACTCATGAACGTCGAATACATCAGTGAGATGGAAATCATCAAAAATCAATATTTAAAGATTAAACTAACCAAATTACGGTGGAAAAGAGTTCTTCATCATCCATACTGTAGTTCTTGCGTAAAAACAAATGTAAAAACCTAAAGTCTAAGTTAGGTGAATAATAAAAATCCCGTAATTCGACTTTTCCGGATCGGGTCCTCAAGTCCGCGACATGGACCCCTTATATTTATGACTTTTCACTTAAATTGCTGACTGGGCAATTCTGCACAACTTTTGCACAGGTCGCGATGCAGACCTTGCACATTTTTTAGCTTTGCGACTTTTTCCATTTTTCAACTTCCACAACCTTGTTCCTAAGTCTGCCACGTGGACTTTTGGTCTTTTGGCTGCTTCTACTGACTTTTCTCCTTCGAGTTCTAGGCAGTGTTTTTTCCTCAAGTCCGGATTTAATCCTGAACTCCCCAATCAAAGCAAAATCCTGCAAAAATACAACAAACAGGCGCACTCGGCCCTATGTTAGCTAATAAGAGCAAACAACACTCAAACACCTAGACTCTATTAATTTGTTCTCCAAATTCACTCTATTTATGGCCATTATTAGCTAATTAGGCGAATAAATAATCCTAAGATCACCACCCCACACTTAGAGTTTATTCTATCCTCGGGCAAAACTACTACACATGCGTGAGACTCCCTACGGTAGTTTGTACAACAAACATCATGCGGTCGCAATCTATGAACCATGGTGAACATTTTCGACACCCCGGGCAGAAGCTACTAGCTCCTTGAAGTCATGTATACATGCGGACTCATGCAGAATAGTTAACAGTTTATCCAGTTCCTAACCTTGAATGATTATGTGCCCTCACCAAGAAGAATTACCCATGAACACTACTAAGAATCTAGTTTGAAGATTAAGAATGCGTACGGAAACAACTTTTACTCTCCAAAAAGATGTCTCAAATTGCTTCAAGATTTCATAAGCTTGCCCTTAATGTTAACGTAGACCTAGTTGAAATTTTCCTTAGAGGATCACATAGGTCTTTTTTTGGCGGTAATACAGGCTGCGGGTAGGTGGGATACATTTATGGATACGGCTGACACGGTTCAATCCCCACGCACTCGTAGCACACACACTTCATGTTTCCTCCTGTTTCCTTGATTCACAACCTTCATTACCTTTCTTGACTCAATGCTATAAATATTTCTATTTACTCACATCTGACCACAAAATAAACCCCTTACAATCACGTAGACATCCTAAACGAAAAATGACTAAGCAAGAGAAAAAATATTATTTTTCCAAACCAGTGTGCCACCGTGATGGTTCTGTAACGTGGACGCATCGTGGACCAGCACTGTATAACTGGTTTCTTTTAGGCCCAGAATAGTGTGCATCCGCGTTGGATCCGCGACGCAAAGGCAATGCGGACCCATACTATTTTGGTTGACACTTTCTAAATTTTTTTCTTTATCTTTTTTTTTCTTTCTTCACACTCTATTATTTTTCAACTCTCAGGTGTCCACTCAAGTTCCCTCTTCTCTTATTCACTGTGCTCAAGCTCTAGGTAATTAGGATAAAAAATGGATACTTTATCAAGAAAAGGAATTGGCTTAAATTGGGGTTAGTCAAAGAATAGGCTAAGGCTCAACAAGAGCTAACTAGGGTTGTTTTCGTCTATCAAAGAAATGCCTAGATCCTCTCCTCTAGTTTTGATTCCTACCAAGTCTACTCCACATACCGAGCAAATTCTCAAACCTATCACAACCGAGACTCACAATTAGCTCACTCACTCTTGGCACATTTTCATCACATGGTAAGCAATAGAGTTTCTATTGCAGTATTCACATGAATTCATTTAATTAAGCATGCATACAATAGTGATTCACAAGGATCAAGCAACTACCCTTAACTATGTTCAAAAGTTTGCGCTCGATGCTCGTTCGTACACTACCACACTCTACATGAACTCGATTTGACGAATACCCTTAGGATGGTCATCATCCATCCATCATAAGACCCCCATCAGTCAACTATGACTAACGCAGCTAATTTCAACAGACAAACAACCATCACCAACTTGGTGCATTCACAAAGTATTAACATAAGAGCATCCACGCATCAAAGTAGTAGATAGCCATTATTTATAGACCCAACAAAAAAAAGATATTCAACCCTTCATTAAGATAGATGTCCAGACATAAACATAAAGCAGAAATAAAAGTGGTCTTAATACATGCCAATAATAAAAGCAATATCAACAGAATAAAGGAATTCCCACCCTACACTCAAACTTAGCATTGCCCTCAGTGTTAACCATACATGACCTGCAAGGTGGGAACTATGGTACTCAAGCATCATCAGGTCCTGGTAGGATGGGCTCACCCCCTACAAACACCGATGGCTCGTCAGCTATGTCATCTTCCTCAGCCTCATCATCATCTTCATCCTCATGTGCCTTTCTTAGGTCCGTAGGGATGTCATCCACCACTGGCTCAATGAACCTGGATCCAATGCGAAGCACGGATTTTGGCATGGTCATTCAGAGGATATTCTACCTCAACCTGTTGTAGCTCT
The DNA here is from genome assembly GCA_011800125.2 of Solanum clarkiae. Lineage (NCBI taxonomy): Eukaryota > Viridiplantae > Streptophyta > Magnoliopsida > Solanales > Solanaceae > Solanum > Solanum clarkiae. The sequence goes on along the minus strand of JAABOM020078524.1, from coordinate 5,133 downwards.
TCTCTTGTGGAAAGATGGCCTCCAGTCCGGTGTCTCAGCATCTCTAGGCCATACATGCACCTCGCAATCAACTCATCCCAGTAGGACCTCTCTGTTGTCTCCAAGACTGGTCCCAAGGTCACATCAAGCCCCTTAATATTGGTGGCAACATGGGGGTAGCCTGGATGACCGGGCAGTAATCGGCCTCCTCCTCAGGGACACCTATAGCATGGCACAAAGCAATAATAAAACCCCCAAAGGCATATCTTCAACCCTTGTGGGTCTTGGCCTTCGTCATTTCTAGCCTAAAGATCGCTCCATGGTTTAGTTGTATGCCCAACATGATCGTATACGTGAGGGACACTCTATTTCTCATGACGTAAGTGAAGTGCTACCCTGTAAAGAAAAAGTCAGTCTTCACCATGACCCGTGCCTCCTTGGACATGTGAGCAAACGAAAAGAAGGGGTGATAGCTCCGCTCAGCATGTCGGACCCATTTAGCCGTGGACCTCCGCCCTAAAATAGTGTGTCTGATGGCCTGATAGGGTTGGTGAAGGCACAACTTATTGAATGCCCCTACTGGGATGTCTTTAGAGGTGCCTAGGATCCAATTGATGGCAAGAGGTGAGAAGTTCACCTCAAGTCCTCGAACAATCACTAATTGGGACCACGACTCTTCGCTCAAGTTGGCGTAGAATTCCCTAACCATGCTCAGGTTGCATGGCATAGATAGTCGGAACAAGAACCCCAAACTTAGTTGATTGCGCCGGTTCAAAATCTGGGTGTTTGTCCTACAAGGAGTCTACATCAATTGGTACGTCGGGGTAGTACTTCGCCTCATCATGAGATTGATACTACTACTTTCCCTCTCTGTTGATAGCCTTGGCCACGTATTAGGTTTGCTGACCCCTCCAGGTGTCCCTGGGAACGTCTCGAACATCTCATGCCCATTTCCTTGTGTTGTCAGCCCTTGGTCTGCTGGAATGACCTCCTCGCCATTCACTTGAAGACATAGTACCTGCAAAACAAAAGTGCAAAATCAGTGCTTAAACTCAAAGCCCGTGACCCCACGCTTAACTCAAATCCATAAGGTGAGGGTACTCAAACTTTCCCACGTCATACGAATTCCATCACTTCACGATTCCATGCCACCACATTATGTTCAACAGTTACAAATATAACTCCATGTTCCCTCTCAATGTCGAACAAATTGTCCCCCCAACCACAAGGATGCAACCCCATAATCAAACACAGGGATTCTACCCCATGTTTCAACTTTTACCTGATTCGACAAAGCTATCACAGAGCTAATAAGAAGTGTGGTGAAGAATCGCCAAAAATATTGTATATAGACCCCAACGTGAAGGTGGTAATTCGTGATGCAAAACACCCCTTACTGCCCCATCACACAAACATAATCCCAAAGACCCCCAATCATCCCCTTATTTTGACAGCTAACAGAACAAACCGACATCACAATCTATGAATTCAACCCTACACTAATATTTGGCCCAAGCCAACATCCAATAAACAATTTGCACACAAGGCATGGAGAAGAACACATAACCCCTCAAACTTTTCCCAAATTTCAGGCATAATTTTGACTTAAGGTTTTCACCTACACAATTCACACACAAAGTTCATGAATAGGTACCAATCCTCCACTAACTATGCACCCCCACAAGCATCACTCTAAGAGTAATCATAAATCAAGAAACCCACTTTGAATTTACCCCTAAATCATGAAAAACTTCCACCTTGACACCTTGAAAGGAAGCAAAATCGACGCAAATAGTACATACCTGATGAGGAGAGTAAGGTTCATGCAGTTGTGACATGACCCACATGATGCGCGATGCGATGGAATTCAAAAATATGGGGAGAGAGGGAAGAAGAAGAAGAGAAAAAATAAAGAATGGGGTGAAAATAAGGGTTTGGGGTCGGGGTATACGTTAAAAAAAGGGTGAAAAACTGGTTTTAGGAATTAAAGGGGATCGCGGCCACGTCTGACTTCGAAAAAATTACACATCTTCGCGTTCCCTCCCAGTCGCAAAGTGAATGCGGAGTTACACTTAGCATATAATTTCCTTGAGTGGAGAGATAGTAGGCATTCGCGTTCCCTCCGCATCGCGGAGTGAACGCAAACCAACACTTAGAAAAAAGTTTTGCCGGGATGCAGAAATAGTGGGAATCCGTAATGGGTACGCGTAGCGGAACCATTGCAAATGCCTACAGTTTTGAGCTTTAATAAAAATCCAACTTTTAGCTCCGGGCCCCGAGAAATTTCTGGGCATGCTTCAAAACACTATAACTAATGCATTAGACCACAAAAATACAAAAAAGAATCCCCAACGGATCATCGGGGACTGAGGACGGAAAATTCACACAAAATTGTGTAGTGTCCGTGATGCGGAGGCAACACAGACCAGCACTTGTGAAAATTTTTCTCACTTTTTGTACGGGATTTGTTTTCAGATTTTCTCTTTCTTTTTCAAAAGTAAAATAAAAACAACTATTGTTACCTCACCATGGGTTGCCTACCATGCAGTGTCTAATTTAACGTCGCGGCACGATGCATGATGAGTTTATTGATAAAATCTACAACATCTTGTCAATTATGTGTATTGGGCCAAATGAGAAGGCAGAGTTGGCGGCATACCAACTCAATGGGGTAGCCCAAATTTGGTTTGATCAATAGAAAGATGAGAAGGGTAATGGCTACGTGGTGCTTTGGGAGGAATTCAAATTAGCCTTCCTTAATCAGTTCTTCCCTCTTGAGCTTAGGGAAGCAAAATTGGTTGAGTTTATGAACTTGAAACAAGGTGGTATGAGTGTGAGGGAATATTCCCTCAAATTTAATCAACTCTCAAAGTATGCTCCTAGTTTGGTGGCTGATTCTAGGTTAATGATGAACAAGTTTGTTATGGGGGTTCCGATTTGGTAAGTGAAGAGTGCCGGTCCACAGTGCTTATTAGTGACATGGACTTATCTCGTTTGATGACGTATGCCAAGAAAATGGAAGAGGAGAAGTTGAGAAAGAGGAGGGGCCGTGAGGCCAAGAGGGCCCGATTTGAAGGCAAGTTTCCCAAAGGTGTTAGATTTCCTCAAGGACAAATGCCTCCTCATGCTACTAATAGGGGGTTTGCCAATAACTTCCCTAAGCCTCAAGGTAAAGTTTGGATGGCTTCTAATGATGGGTGTCCTAGATGCACAGGGAGTCATAAGGGCCCATGCTTGAAGGGTTCCAATGCATTCTTTGAATGTGGGGAGCTTGGCCACAAGAAAGTAGATTATCCGAGAAACTGTGGCAAGGTTCGGGGTGCAAATATGGTTTCATTGGGTAGAGGTGGTTCTCAAGGTGGTGCCCCAAGGCACAATCAGTTCTATGCTCTACATGGGAGGCAAGGGGTTGGTGAGGTCCCCAATGTTGTTACCGGTACATTGAAAATCTTTGATCTTGATGTATATGATTTGATTGGTTCAGGTGCCACCCTATCCTTTGTTACCCCCTTTGTTGCTAAAAAATTTCCATGTTGAGTCGGAGTTATTGCATGAGTCATATGAGTTCTCTACCCCTATTGGTGCCTCTATTGTTGCTAGGAGGGTATATAGAAATTGTTCAGTTTGCATCTCGCATAAAATCTTACTTTGTGATCTTGTTGAATTAGATATGGTTGATTTTGATATTATCCTTGGGATGGATTGGTTGCACACATATTATGCTTCTATTCGATTGTAGAGCCCATAGGGTCAAGTTTCAATTTCCAAACGAACTCATCCTTGAGTGGGGAAGTCATGATGTAGTAGTGAGGGGGTAGGTTCATCTCATAATTAAAGCCTATAGGTTGATTTCCAAGGGGTGTTTGTATCATCTTATGAGAGTCAAAGATATCGAAGTCCCTTCTATTCAGTCAGTTCCGATTGTAAATGAATTTCTTGATATCTTCCCAAATGACCTTCCCGGTGTCCCTCCCGAAAGGGAGATAGATTTTGGCATAGATCTCCTTCTCGACACCCAATCTATCTTCATTCCCCCTTACCGTATAGCCCAGGCGAAGTTGAAAGAGTTAAAGGAACAATTGAAAGATTTTTGGAGAAAGGATTTATTAGACCTAGCCAATCACCTTGGGGTGCACCGATGTTGTTTATAAAGAATAAAGATGGGTCGCTTAGAATATGTATTGACTACCGACAACTCAATAGGGTCACTATAAAGAATAGATATTCTCTTCCAAGGATTGATGGCTTGTTTGACCAATTGCAAGAGGCTAGCTTTTTCTCTAAGATTGATCTTCGGTTACCATCAAATGAGGGTGAGGGAGCGTGATATTCCCAAGAAGGCCTTCCGGAAATGGGCATTGTGAATTTGTAGTGATGGTTTTTTGGATTGACTAATGCGTCAACCATCTTCATGGACCTAATAAATAGGGTCTTCAAACTGTATCATGATTCCTTTGTTATGGTCTTCATTGATGATATTTTGATCTATTTACATAGTAGAGAAGAGCATATGGGTCATTTGAGGGTTGTGTTTCAAAGGATAAGGGAGGAGAGATTGTATACTAAATATGATAAGTGTGAGTTTTGGTTGAAGGAGGTTGTATTCTTGGGTCATGTAGTGTCGAGGGATGGAATAAAGGAATACCCTAAGAAAATCGATGTGATTAGGAATTGTCCTAGACTATTGACCCCATCGTATATTAGGAGTTTCTTGGGCCTTGCAGGTTACTATAGAAGGTTTGTGAATGGGTTCTCCTCCATTGCTGCTCCTATGACAAAATTGACTCAGAGGAAGGTTAAGTTTGTGTGGACCGATGAATGTGAGAAAATTTTCAAACATTGAAAGATATACTTGTGTCCACTCCTATAATGTCACTACAGGATGGGCTTGAGGGATTTGTTGTGTATTATGATGTATCTAGAGTTGGTTTGGGTTTTATACTAATGCAAAATGGTAAGGTCATAGCTTATGCTTCTAGACAACTCAAACTGTATGAAAATAACTACCCTACCCATGATCTTGAATTGGTCGCCGTAGTGTTTGCATTAAACATTTGGCGTCAACATTTGTATAGGTTGCATGTTGATGTCTTCACCGATCATAAAAGCCTTCAATATGTCTTCACTCAAAAAGATCTTAACTTGAGACAAAGA